>JAQZBX010000977.1:25396-92107 GCA_029593785.1 Cabassous unicinctus | reverse complement strand
GAGAAACTCCGCCGGGGAAATAGCCTCTCCGACCATCAGTCGGAGAGGCTGAGACAACATGCAACTGCATGCAAGATAGTTCCATCCTTCTGCCCCATGAGATGTAACCCCCTTTCAATCAGAAACAGAGTAGGCATCAGCATCCCCAAATCCTCAAGATTGGGGAATGAACAATGGACTAAAGTAGACATTATTATTCTGTTATAGACTTATTATTATTATTATTATTATAGCAATGGAAGAACTTTTATCATTGATATAAAAGCAGTGGCTACCAAAGGTTCTGAGGGGAGGGAGAGGAAAGAATAAGTGTAATATGGGGCCATTTCTGGGACTTTGGAATTGTTTTGCATGACATTGCAATGATGGGTACAGGGCATGATATATTTTGTCATAACCTACAAAATTGTGCCAGACAGAGTGTAAACTATAATGTAAACTATAGCCCAGGGTTAGTAGCAATGCTTTTAATGTGTTCATCAATTGTAACAAATGTACCACACTAATGAAAGATATTGTTAATGAGAAAGTGTGGGATGGGGAGGAGTGGGGCATATGGGAATCCCCTATATTTTTCATGCAACATTAATGTAATCTAAAACTTCTCAAAAAATAATAAAACAAAAAAATTAAAGAAAAATAAATAAATATATTATGTTTAAGGTACCTAATAAACCTCAAGAGAACATTCAGAGAGGGCCACTATATCTACAAATCTTGAGTGGACAGAGGTTTGTAATAGAAATAGGAATATGGGAGTCATAGGAATAAAGATTGTATTTTAAGCCATGAAGTTATAGGGATTATCTATATAATTAAGAAGAGAGACAGTTCAACATTTTCAGGAGAAATTAGCAGCAAAAACAGTAAGTGTGACAAGTGAAATTAGAGGAGGGAAAAGTGAGAGGGGTGTCCCAAAGCCTTAATAAAAATATTCCTCAAGAAAGAGGAAGTGATCAATTATATCAAAAACCACTGATGGGTCAAGTGAGATGAAGACTTAACCACTGGATTTAACAAGATGGAGGTCATTGTTGACATTGACTAATGCTATTTCAGAAAACTTTATAGGGAAGAAAGTCCCTATTCCCTACGCTATAGGGAAGTGGGTTCATGAGAGACTGATCTGCAAGACCTAAGAGACAATGAGAACAAACATTTTTGGAGAAATGGGAAGGTAGCTGCCAAGGGACATGTACTTAGGGGAGGTTTTCCTTTTCTGAATTGGTGAGAAATACTAAACACGTTGTATGCTTATGGGAATAATGCTATTGAAGAAAAAAATTAACCATAAATTAAGAAAAGGGAGAAAGTGGAATAAAAAAAAACAGAAGCCATATAGTAAAAATAGACTATGTTTTAACTACATAAAATTTAAAAATGTATCAGTGAAAAAAATACACCATAAATAAAATTAGACCAAAAACATGACATTCTGCAAGACAATATGAAATATATAATAAACCAGGGATTAATTTCCACAATATGTGAAGAGAACCTAGAAATCAATAAGAAAAAGCAACTCAATGGATTTACCAGTCAGATTAGCAAAAATTTAAAAGCTTAATAATATCTAAAATAAAGAATGGAGAAAGGATGTGGCTAAAGCAGTAGAACGCCTGCCTCCCACATTGGAGGTCCCAGGTTCGGTTCCTGGTGCCTCCTGAAAAAAACAAAAACAAATAACAAGCAAAACAAAAGAAAAAAACCAACTCGGGGGAGCCGATGTGGCTCAGTGGTTGAGAGTTGGCTTCCCACATACAAGGTCCTGGTTTAATCCCTGGCTCCCAGTACCTCAAACAAACAAACAAACAAAAAAGTCTGGAAACAAGCTCTCTGATACACTATCTGTGACAACATAAACTAATATGGGTTTCTTAAAAGGCAGCGTGTCACAGCTATCACACTCTTAAGTAGCATACTCTTTAAACGAGCAACTCCAAATCTATAAATCTATACTACTAAAATAATAGCACAAATTAACAATGATATATGCAGAAGGTGTTCACAACAGATTTTATTTAAAGTGTGAAAAACTGCTGAAATAACTGTCTATTCATAGAGGCAATATGATACATCAATACTGTGGAAGACTATACCACTATACAAAAAAAATAGGTTCTAACATGAAATAATAACACAATGCACTATTAAGAAAACAAAAAAGAAAGCTCTATATAATCCCATTTGTTTGGTAAAACCATGTGTGTATGTGTGTGTGTGTGTGTGTGTGTATGCACGCATTCTGATTAGAAAGAAAAAGTCAAGAAAGATGCATGCCAAATTGTTAACAGTGGTTACTTCGTAAGAATACAATTAGGGGATGGGAAGTGAGGATCTTCCCCAATTTTTTTTTATATATTTAAATTTTCTTTATTGATTATATATTACTTCTGCAATGCAAAAATGATATGTATAGTAAACATTCTATTTTAAGATAAAAAAGGAAAAAAGATAAATTACATATTCAAGAATGTAAACAATCTTTAGAAATTAAAATAAATAAAACACCGATTTGTTTTGTTTTTGTTCCAGAAGACGCTAACTACTGAATCCTTACTATCTTATGATTTGATAACAAGTATTTATTATTTAATCAATTCAACTAGTGAATTCTATAATGACAGTAATTTGGGTTTTTGAAAAAGAACTTCAGCAAATATACCACCCCATTGCTATAACTTGTCAGGCCTTAAGATAATGAAACAAGAACCCTCTTGTTGCTGTCTAAATCGCCTGACATTTAAATATTAGAAATATCATCTGTACTGAATTACTAAACTTGAGCCACTGAAAGTGGCCTTCAATAACAATAAGAATGACGGTATGCTCTACCAACAAGAACAACCTTTTAGAAGTTAAAAATCCTAACAAAGGTCACAGAGCCATAATCATCATTCACTCGGTTTAAAAAGACAAAAACAAAATATGTATGTAATTCACCAAAAAAATCATTTTATAGGGAGAAAATGAGGTAATGATGCAAAACATTTAGAAGAGTGCCTGGCTCATGGTTAGTACTCAATAAATATCAGCTCTCATTAATAGAAGAGAAGATAGGATGAAAGGAGTCAATTCATGCCTTGATTATGAATTTTATAAAATAGAATGTCTTCAAAATTATTATTAAGATATACAAAACCATATGAAGATCTGCAATGACATGGAAATATGACTATTGCATTATTTTAAGTCAAAAGTATTTGTATTGAACATTTGGCATAGTTTGAGCAATCATTTTTCCAATAACAGTTGCATTCATTTCAGGAAATCCACTATTCCCCCACTGGATGGGGTCTAAGGAAGAAGTAGGCCTGTCTCCATCCACTCTTCCCTCCCACTCCATAGGTCAGTGGTTAAACACAGGTGCTCTAAGAGCCAGACCACTGGGTTCCCATCCCGGTTCCCCTCCCAGCAGTGGTAAGCTACTTGATTTCTCTATGTCTCACCTGATTACTCAACTATAAAATGGGCATAATAATAGTACTTGTTTCAGAGGATTTTGTGAAAATTTGAATGCGTTAATTTAAGAAAGCATTCAGAAGAGCATTCTGCACATAAAAACCCTGAATAAATGTAACAAATATCAGCTGTCTTTTCATTTCAAAAAGCAAAGAGGTTAAATCCTCCCTCTTCCTTCCCTTGGTACAGTCAAGGGCAGGCCCGTGGCATACCCTATCATTTAGACACTCTTTCCTTGGACTCAGCATCTCGTAGAGTGCAGTGAGCAAGAGAAGAGCAATTGGTTAGTCTTGTGTTGTGCTAGTGGCAGAAGCATTCTGGACAGCTATGTTAGGGTCACTGTACATCTTGCTTCCTGTTTGCTGGCCCACCAGAGCTTCTTTATTATTGCCTGCTCTGAATTCTGGTTCCCCAGCCTCCCATTAGTTTTGTCTGTTGCCGTCCCACCCATCACCTCCAAAGATCACCTTACAACCAAGAACTCTAGCTGATACATTACAATGGCAACCATGTGGAATATGTATAAACTGGAATAAAATGTACCAATATTTTTACAAAATTATGTTTAAGTGATAAAACTACAAGTGATATTTCAACCTTCTTTCTAGTCTCCTTTGTTTTCCCTTGTATCCTAAATGAGCATTTGCTATCTTAAACTAAAAATCAAATTTTAAAGTCCAAGAAGATAATTTGTCAAACTTGAACATATCATGTCTCTCTGATTTGTTATTCATAATTTTGAGAGGTAATTGATATCAGAAATAAAGTTCACCCTTTATAATAATAATTTATGTCCTCGTTATTCAAATATCATTTTCCACAGCAGAAGTATAAACTAATTTAAGAATAGGCTCCAGAGAAATAGGCAAGAGTGACATAACATGATTCATTTAAACAACCTCCTTCATAATTCAAGATCAAAGGATAAAAATAAGGTCACATCTCATCTGACAAAAAGGTTGCACACAACATGAAATGAGAAATTTTTTCCTTCCTTAAATTAAACCTAAATTTAAAAATTATCAGATCATCTCAGTACATGAAGCTATAACCTAGCTGTAAATTAGTCACCTAAAGAAAAGCCACACGCACTTCTAGTGCCGAGTGTTTGATTAGTGTAGCTCATGAATGGCACAATGCAAAGTAGTTACATGCACAGGCTTTGGAATTGAAAACTAAACTCAGCCTCTCACTTCTACCTATGATCTGGGAAGATTACCCAACCTCTCAATATCTCAGTTTCCCCATCTGTGAAATAAGAATTCAGTGTGATAATTCATATAAAGCCGGGTGCCTGAAACACAAGTAAGCACTTGATAAATATTAATTTTTTATTATTAGTCAATACACCTAATAAAGCATCATTTATAAAGTCCAGCTATAGCCAATTCTCTGAATAACAAGCAATCTGAATACATTTTTAAGTGGAAGAAGGCAGAAATCAGAAGACAGACGTTAGAGGCAAAATCAAGTGACTAATCTACTTAGTAGAAACTGACAGTGCTGGCGTTATGGGGGTTCTAGCATAGGTGACAAAATATGAAAAGTGAAGTGCAGTGGTAGGGCCAAAATTATTGTTCGGTGGTTTTGTTCATTTGTTATAGAAAATGTACTGTATGTTTCACCTTGCCACTTCCAGTGATTCCTTCAGGTGAACCTGTAAGAGAACTCCAAATGGGGAGGACTCTAGGCTGAAGCTTACCTTCAACTGTGTAGTAATGATAAAAAACAAATATGTCCATACCAAAAAGTTACTGAGGGTGTTGAGGGACATAGGAGGATAGAAAGAACAAGGTGCATGTTGGGCATCCCTCAATACAACCATATTTATTCTACTTTTGTTAGCTTGTTTGTTTTTAATGGTATTTGGTCTTCAGTGAGGTAGCACAATGTGGCAATTTAGTCCTGACTCCACAGTTTACCAACGTGATAATAGACAAGTTAAGAATTGTCTCTAAGCCTCAGTTTCCTCCCCTACCAAATGAGGATAATAAGTTGTAACTTTATATGGTTGTTGTAAGAATTAAATGAGTATGACAGCTAAATTCAATGTATGACCCTGAATTGGGGGTCTAGGTCCAGAGATGGGAATGGGGAAATAATTATTAGGGACATTATCAGGACACTTAGAATTTAAACAGGGCTGGGATACAAATTAGAGTCTCTGTGGAAATTTCCCCATTTTGATCATTGTACTGAGGATATGTACTGAAGATATTGTACTTAGGAAATGTACATGAAATATTTAAGAGTAGGATGGCCAATGACCCTGGTTTGCCCAGGACTGAGGGGTTTCCAAGGACACAGAACTTTCAGTGCTAAAACCAGGAAATTTCTGGGCAAGCCAGGGCAATTGTTCACCTAGAAAAGAACATCAGTATGGCAACTCATTCTCAAATGGTTCAAAAATCATGTGTATGTGTGTATATTAATATATATACATATGTGTTATTAATTGTATTATAATTATATATACAACATATAAATTTAGCAAGATAGGAATAAAAAAGAATTAAATAAATGAAATAAGGGATGTAAATGTTTATTTTGCACAGATCCTGGTAAAGAGTTAGAATTCCATGTGTCTTTATTATGGTTTGTATCTTCTATGAGGTATTTATGCATTCTATGTAAACATCAGCAAACTTTTCAGAGTAGGTTTTAATTTAGACAAGCATGAATTTCACGGACAGAAAGTATTTTAAGAGACTCTTCCCAAACAGTGATACCTGAATCTCCTCTATGGTATTCCTATCAAATGGTCATCCAATTTGTTTAAATACATCCAACGACCAACAAGTCACAACTTCCTAAGGTTAACCACTTAACTTTGATAAAACAAAGATTTTCCTTACATTAAAGCATAAAAGAAAGAGGTGTTTTTAATAATAATTCATTCATTCATGTATTCCAGCAAACATTTACAATGGGCACCAAGAAAGTGGCAATACGCAAGGCCAAACACTGAAGCTTAGAGATCCTCAATAACAACCATATTAGTAAGTTAAGATTATGCTTTGACATTACAAAACTCACAATACTACTTCTATAATATTCTTGCTGCAAAGAGGAATGCAGACAGATCAGTCAGGGTAGCAAAGCTTCTTCATGAAAAATATAGCTAGGAGCCAAAATTGTATCACCAAGGGGAAAGATCAGTGGCAAATGGAATTAATTCATGATTGAAACCCTGGCATCTAACATGGTGGTTTAAATAACAACCTCTCAATCTTATTACCCTACATAGTTGAGCTTATAATAAAATAGAAGGAAAAACGGCCACTCATGAAAGAGAGGTAATGTATTATTAATGATGCAGCTAGCAAAACACAAAGTAATTCCAAGAAACAGCACCTTGAGCTATGGTCCTGGAGGAATTAGTAAAGACAGTAAATATTATCTCTCTTTTTCATTTCAAAAGCAAAGGGGTAAAACCTCCTTCTTCCTATATATGCTATACCCTACTCTAACATTCAGACATTCTTTCCTTGGAAGATTTAGTGGCATTATATGTATTAAAAAATATCAATTTGAGAAAAGTCTTATATAAGGATTGGGAAAGAACAGATATGATAAAGCATTGACAATAAGTGGGATACTCCATAGCAAAGAAACATCCATTAGAGTTGAGCAGTTGAAATAAATCAATGGATAAAGGTGAGAACCTACTTATTACTAGGTCTTCTCACTACATCAACTCACTTAGTTGTAACTTATTAAAGACAGGTAGAAATCAGAGAAATGGTTCAAAGAAGCAATATGCTCAAAGAAGATGAGCATTCTCTATTTTATTAGGGATAAATGCAAGGGCACACTGTGGTAAAGTTGGGGAAGACTGACTGGAATACGGAATGCTTTAATGATCTGAGATGCACATATGCAAGTGAGTAGAAAACTTGGCTTACAATTTCAGTAGGTTCACAGATTACATGGAGAAAAAGCTAAGTATTCCTGCCTTACAGGAAGAACAAGCAGAAAGAGTAAAGCTTCCAGCTATTTGTGAAAGACTTAACAATTTGATCCTACATAGTTTTCTCCTTTAAAAAATAAATTTACATATATAAAATATGTAACTTTAAATCTGCAAACATTTGAAAATTTTATACATCTATTCATACATACATATATAATGTTTCTGATATAAAAATAATAGCCAATAGCTAGAAATTCAGAAAATACACAAAAGCATGAGGAAGAAAATTAAGATCATTAATGGTTCTGCTGCCCAATGATGACCAGAATTAGCATTTGTGTAGGTATCCTTTACACTATTTTTTACTTAACCACATATTGTGAACTTCTTACAATGTCAACAAAAGTAAAGTCACATTCTGGCAGGTGACATCAGCAAGATGTTGGAATGAGAGTTTCCAGAGTTCCTTTTCCCCATAGCAACAATGAAAAAACAGCAGAAACTGGCAAAATCAACTTTCTCAGAGCTCTGGAAAATGGTAAAATGGTTGCAGCAACTACAGGAGTACTGAATCAAGAAAAAGGAAACTTAAAAACAGAAGGAAGAGGATGAGGGGCAAAATGACAGCAGAGTAGGGAGTTCCAAGAGTCAGCTCATCTTACAGTCAGTAAAGAGCCAGAGATACCTAAATCACTAGTTTGGGAGGCCCTGGAGACTGGAAGAGCATCCCGCAAAATCCTTGGAAGAACAGAAGGAGGACAGCTAAACAGATTACAGATATAAAGGAGACACTGGGTGAGCACAAAGAAGAATTTGAAAGCATACATAGAAAAATAGCAGACCGTAAGAGAATGAAAGGCACAATAAATGAAATCAAAAATACACTAGAGGTATAACAGCAGATTTGAGGAAGAGAAGAAAGTATCAGTAAGCTTAAAGACAGGACCTCTGAAAGTGAACATATAAAATAACAGATAGAGAAAAGAATGGAAAAATTGAAGAGGGTCTCAGAGAACTAAATGACAGCAAGAGACATGCAAACACATATGTCATGGGTGTCCTAGAAGGAGAAAAGAAGGGAAAAGGGGTAGAACGAATATTTGAGGAAATAATGGCAGACAATTTCCCAACCCTATTGACGAACATATATATCCATGTCCAAGAAGCACAACATGAACCATCTGAGTAAATCCAAATAGACCTACTCCAAAACACATACTAATCAGCATGTCAAATGCCAAAGATAGAGAATTCTGAAAGCAGCAAGAGAAAAGCAATTCATCACATACAAGGGATGCCCAATAAAATTAAGTGCTTATTTCTTATCTGAAACCATGGAGGCAAGAAGGCACAGGTATGATATATTTAAGATACTTAAAATGGAAAACTGCCAGCCAAGAATCTTATATCCAGCAGGTGTGTCTTTCAAAAATGAGAGCAAATTTAGAATATTGTATTTTTCCCATGCATCACCATATTCTTACCACCTTATAATAGTGATGTGCATTTGGTCTAGCTCATAGAAGTATATTTTTGTATTTGTACTATTAACTACAATCCTTATCCACCTCTGGGTTCACTAAGTTATTAAGCCCCTAAATTATTCTCTAGCTTTCTTTTAGTTGACATTTATATCTCTCAACTACCTCTTTCAGCCACAATCCCATTTATAAAGCAGCTGAGTTAGTTATACTCACTATAATGTGTTACCATCAACTTTATCCATTTCCACACTTTTACAGTCAAACTAATTAGGAATTCTACATACATTAAGCATCAGTACCCCTTCTCAACCCTACCTCTGAGTTACCTATACCCTAGGTTTTAACTCCATGTGTTTATTCTTCATATTTAGATCATATTAGTGAAACCATACAATATTTGTCCTTTGTTCCTTATTTCACTCAGCATAATTCCTCAAGGTTCATCCATGTTATCATATGTGTTCCAAGTTCATTTCTTCTTACAGCTGAATAGTATTCCATCATTTGTGTATATCACATTTTGTTTATCCATTCATCGGTTGATGGACACTTGGATTATTTCCATCTTTTGGCAATTGTGAATAACACTTCTATAAACATTGGTGGGAAAATGTCTGTTCACATCACTGTTTTCAGTTCTTCTGGATATATTCTTAGCAGAGGGATTGCCAGATCAGACAGCAGTTCTATATTTAGCTTCCTGAGGAGCCGTCAAACTGTCTTCCATGGAGGCTGCATCATTTACATTCCCACCAAGAGTGAAGGAGTGTTCCTATTTCTCCACTTCCTCTCTAACACTTGTTGTTTTCTTTTTTTTTATAATGATCATTCTATGAGGTGTGAGATGGTATTTCATTGTAGTTTTGATTTGCATTTCGCTAACAAGTAGAGTTATTGAATATTTGCTTTTCCACCATTTGTATTTCCTCTTTGGAGGAATGTCTTGGACTTTTGCCCATTTTTTAATTAGATTGCTTGCTCTTTTATTGTTGAGTTGTATGATCTCTTTATATAGCATGGAAATAAAATCCTTATAGAATATGTGGTTTCAAATATTTTCTCCCATTGAGTAGGTTGCCTTTTCCCCATTTTGACTCTCCAGTCAAAAGGCAGAGATGGGCAGAATGGATAAAATACATGATCCAGCTACATGTTACTTACAAGAGACTTACATTAAATTCAAACACATAAGTAGTTTGAAAGTGAAAGGATGGACAAAAATATTCCATGCAAATAGTAACCAAAAAGAGCAGGAGTGGCTATTCTAATATCAGACAAATAGACTTTACATCAAAAACTGTTGAAAGGGACAATGAAGAACACTACTTATTAATAAAAGGGTTAATTTACCAAGAAGATGTAACAATTATTAACAAATATGCATCTAAAAACTGTCCCAAAATATATGAAGCAAGCATTGACAGAGTTGAAGGGAGAAATAGTTCAGTATTAATAGTAGGAGACTTCAATGCACCATTTTCAACAGTGGATAGAACATCTAGACAAAAGAACAATAAGGAAATAGAGGACTTAAATAATACTATAATCCAACTAGACCTAACATGCATAAATAAAACACTTCACCCAACAACAGCAAAACACACATTCTTCTCAAATGCACATGTGTGATCATTCTCCAGGATCTTCTCAATTGCACATGTATGATCATTCTCCAGGACAGACCACATGTTAGGTCACAAAACAAGTCTCAAATTTTTTAAAATTGCCATCATACAAAGTATATGATGCAGATCACATGAAATGAAGCTAGATATCAATAGAAAAAATAGAAAAATCACAAATATGTGGGGAAAAAGCAACATACTCAAACAGCAAATGGATCAAAGATGAAATTGCAAGGGAAATTAGAAAATATCTTGAAATGAATGAACACAAAATCACAACATACCAAATCTTACAGCTATAGCATAAGCAGTGCTCAGAAGGAAATTTATAGCCATAAACACATTAAAGGAGAAGATCTCAAATCAGTGACCTAAATACACACCTGAAGGAATTGAAAAAGAACAGTAAACTAAATCCAAAGTGATCAGAAGGAAGAAAATAATAAAGATTAGAATGGAGATAAATGAAATAGAGAATAGAAAAACAAAGCCAAAGTTTGGGGTTTTTTGAAAGATCAATAAAGTTGACAAACTTTTAGCAACACCAACAAAGAAAAAAGAGAAGGGGAAAAAACGAAAATCAGAAATAAAAATGGGGCCATTACCACAAGCCTTACAGAAATAAATAGGATTATAAGAGGCTACTATGAACAACTGTATGCTAACAAATTAGATAACCTATATGAAATGGCCAAAATCTGGAAGCACACATATTATCTAAACTGACTCAAAAAGAAATAGACAATCTCAACAGACCAATGACAAGTAGAGATTGGATTAGGTAAAAACCTTCCAACATAGGAAAGCCCAGGACCACCACATGGCTTCACTGGTGAATTTTACCAAAGGTCCAAGAAGAATTAACACCAATTCTGCTCAAACTCTTCCAAAAAACTCAAGAGGAGGGAACACTTCCAAACTCATTCTGGCCAACATCATCCTAATACCAAAGCCAGATAATGATATCACACACAAAAAAAGAATATTACAGACAAGTAACCCTTATAAATATATAAGCAAAAATTCCCAAGATTTAGTTTACCAAATTAGATTAGTAAAAAAATCCAACAGCATATTAAAAAGAGTATACACAATGACCAAGTGGGATTTATCCCAGAAATGCAAGAGTGGTTCAACATACAAAAATCAATCAATGTAAAATACCACATTAATAGAATGAAGAAGAGAACACACATGATCATCTCAATTGATGCAGCAAAGGCATTTGACAAAATCCAGCAACCCCTTCTTGATAAAAACACTCAGTGAAATAGAAATAGAAGGGAACATTATTAACCTGATAAAAGGATGCTATTCAATAGTAAAAGACTGAAAATTGTCCCCCTCAGATCAGGAACGAGACAAGCATGCCTGTTTTCACCACTGCTAGTCAACATTGTACTGAAAGTTCTAGCTAGAGCAATTAGGAGAAGAAAAAAAAAAGAAAAAAAAAGGCATTCAAATTGGAAGGAAGAAGTAAAATTATCTCTATTTGCAGATGACGTGATCCTATATATATAGAAAACCCAAAAGAATCTACAAGAAAGCCACAGAGCTAATAAACAAATTGAGCAAAGTTGTGGTGTACAGATCAACATTCAAAAAATAGTTGTGATTCTATACACCAACAATGAACTATCCAAAAAGGAAATCAAGAAAACAATTTTACTTACAATAGCATCTAAAAGTAAAATATGCAGAATAATTTAACCAAGGATGTAAAGGTCTTGTTCACTGAAAACTACAAAACATTGCTGAAAGAAATTAAAGAAGACTGAAATAAATGGAAAGACATCCTGTGCTCATGGACTAGAAAAACTAATATTGTCAAGATGTCAACAATATCCAAAGAGATTTACAGATTCTATACAATCCTGATCAAAATTACAGCAGCCTTTTTTGTAGTAATGGAAAAATGAATCATCAAATACATACAAAATGACAAAGGGCCCTGAATAGTCCAAACCATCTTGAAAAAGAAGAACAAAGTTGGAGGATTCAGAGTTCCTGAATTCAAAGTTTACTACAGTAATCAAAGCACTGTGGAACTGGCATAAGGAAAGACAAATAGACCAATGGAATAAAACTGAAATTTCAGAAGCGAACCCATACATGTACGGCCAATTGATTTACAAGAAGGGTGCCAAGCCCCCTCGATGGGGGAAGAATAGTTTCTTCCACAAATGGTACAGGGAAAACCGGATATTCATATGCAAAAAATGAAATTTGGCCCCTACCTCACACCATATACAAAAATTTACTCAAAATGAATCACTGCCCCAAATTTAGGAGCTAAAACCATAAAATACTTAGAAGAAAACATAAGTGAAAATCTTCAGGACTGTGTATTAGGCAAATGAATTCTTAGACATGGTTCCAGAAGCACAAGCAAAAAAAAAGAAAAAAAAGATAAATTGCAGTTTATCAAAATTAAAGAGTTGGTCCTTTCAATAACTCTGCAGGTTCGATAGAGGGAAAAAAAGATCTTTGCAAGGATTCCCAGTCACCTTTGAGTACAAGCTATGTGCAATACAGTGTGATCGCCACTTCCTGAAAACTCAGGCATAAGCTATGGAGACTATATTCATTCCAGGCCACTACTGACAGCAGCTCCAAAGCTATTCTGCCTCTAGTCTCTGCTCCATTTCAGGCAGGGTTGATGTCTGAAAGGGAGGAGAAAGAAGGATAACCCTTCATTAACTCAATTGGGTTTACACTGAAGTGTGGTAGATTGAGAAAGGGTCACCTACTCTTTCTTCCCAAATTTTCTAACTTATTACTCCAGTATACTATATTACAGTCTTCTACTTTCCAGAAATGGTCAGAGTTTTCCATATAATTCAGATTAATATATGAGAGGGAAGTTAGAAAAGGTTGGTCATTTAAATAAAAGCACCAGCTCTCCGTTCTCTGTTTTGAAAGACTTTAAGGAGATGAGTGTATGTGTGTGTGTGTGTGTGTGTGTGTGTGTGTGTGTGTGTTCCCAAGAGACTATACTAATATTCTCTTTGATTTCCAGATACCCAAGTAGTTTTACATGTCTATTAAGGTATGCATACAATTACATTCTTTCAAAGAACAAACAAATAATTTGTTTTTTAAAAAATTATATTCCTCAAATGGTAGCTTTTCATCTTCACCTTCACCTAAAAATGATCCTCATGCTTTTAGGGATACATCCATCTGAAGTGACTAAATAACTCTGAAAGACCCTCAGTACCCTATGGTTCTATGAAGTATTTTACTTAGTTTCAAGCCTTCCTCTGAAGTAAATAATTTGCTTCCCTACGTTCCTAAAAACCAAAAGGAATTTTTTAGGCCAACAAAGGTTGGCCTGTGTAGGGATTTTTGCCAGCTTTATATATAACACATTTTGAAACTACGGATAGACAATAAAGGAAAAGCATCAATGCATGTAAGGTAGCTGAAAATTCTAGGCAGACAGTCTTTGAAAGAAAGGAATTAGTCACAGGGGAGAGTAAGCTGTCAACACTGCAGCATCTGCTTTCTGGCATGCTTCATGGGTCATCATGTCTCCCCCATTGTTTCGTATAAATAAGAGCCAAGGAAGAAGGAAACAGGATTTGTGGGTCACCCGCTGAAGTGAAATTTTGCTCTTAGTGGGCCTTTTCCCACAAGAGTTCCCAAATGAAAATGGTATGAAACATCCCTAACTAAAGAAAATATAAAAACCAACCTGGTCCCAAAGCTTAGCTATTATGGAGATGCACAATAGCTAGGAACCTTATTTTTAAAAGTTTCACCATGCACTTTTCACAGCAATGCAATTAGAAAATTAAAAGACAAAATAGTTTCCCAATAATGTATATATGACAGGCTTTATTTACATTGCATCAACTTCAAAAGGCCATGATTTTGCTGTTGAAATAAAGAAGTAAACTTTGAGGACAAAACGTTCTGAATTTAAAACTTCTAATATAAACAAAAAGTTTATATTATTTTTTATATTATTTTTCCCTTATATTTTTATAAAAATATAAAAATTATAAAAATAAGGGAAAAATACATTATTATCTTCTTCAAAAACAATATAAGGCAATGGTGCTAAACTTGTCAATAGACTCTGGATTTTGAGGGAAGTAGAAAGGCTACAGTGCTGTTGTGAAATTAGTAGATGGAGAGGTTAAGACAGTGGTTAGGAGAATGGACTCTGATGCCAGCAGCCTGGTTCAAATCTTGGCTCTGTCATTTACTGTGTAAACTTAGACATGAGATTTAACCTCCCAGACCCCTTTACTTTACCTGTAAAATAGGGATAATAATGGTACTTACCTTCAAGATTTTGGTGAGGATTTAATGTGATTAATCCATGTAATGTAAAGTGCCTGACACAAGATAGGCACCTAATAAAGTGTTAAACTTTTCCCCAAAAAGAAAACATTTCAATGCGCCTTTAGAAGTCAGCCTCCTACCACAAAACCTGATATCAGCATACGCTCTGTGCTTCTCATTAAGTCATTTATTCAGCAAATATTTATTAGCCATCTATGTGGGAGTCACAGCCCTAGGCACAGAGGATTCAAGGATAGAGACAGAATTCAGACCCTCAAAAAGCTTCCTATTTGAATATTTTTCTGAATCACCCCAGTATTAGTCAGCCAAAGGGGTGCTGATGCAAAATACCAGAAATCTGTTGGCTTTTTTAAAGGGTATTTATTTGGGGTAGAAACTTACAGGTTACTTTCCTCACCAAAGTCTGCTGCCATGTGTTGGAGCAAGATGACTGTTGACATCTGTAAGGGTTCAGGCTTCCTCTTAGGGCTCCATGGTTCCAGCTTCTTCCAATATCTGCTGTAGACTGGGACAAATCTTGTCTCTCTCCCAGGGCTCGTTTCTCTCTGGGCTCAGCTGCTCTTTTCTCTCCACAAGGTCAGCTGTAGACTATCAGGCTCTCTAGGCTTTGCCTCTCTCCCTAGGCTCAGCTCTTCTGCTCTCTCCCATGTGTTTATTTCCCGGGATCCAGCTCAAAACTCCAATTCTCTTCTCTGCCATGTGGTTTTCCCTGTAAGTCCCCACCCACCATGGGGGCAGGGACTCGACGTCCTACTGACATGGCCCAATCAAAGGCTTAATCATTATTTAATCAAGTAAAAGTGAAACCTCTGAATCCAATATAATCTAATATGCCCAGAGCAACAAACCAGTTTACAAACATAATCCAATATCTATTTTTGGAATTCATAATATCAAACAGCTACAACCCCCATTCCCAAGATACTATAAATGTAGACCTTTTGTTATGCCTAGAATTCCAATATTTCTGCCAAATCTTCATTTTACATCACCAAATATGTTTGCACTGATTTCATATTCATTATAGCATATTACACTGGATTATTGAATCTATTTAGAAATGGAGAGCTAAAATATAAGCACAATTTTTCTTAATGTGATCAAGCAAAATTCCTGCAATAGATCTTGAATTCTGACAAGTTGGAGGCTGGAAAGATGTTGTCATATATTTATTTCAGCTACTGGCCGACGGAAAACAAACAGATACATTTTTTAAATGAAGAAAACATGTATTTTAACCTATTTGTAATGTCAGGAACATTAGAATCAACTTCATTTATTGTTTACCAATAACTAAATTAAATGAAATATTTGAGGAGTGGATGTAGCTCAAGTGTTTGAGTACCTGCTTCCCACGTACGAGGTCCCAGGTTCAATTCCCCGTACCTCCTAAAAACAAACAAGCAAGCAAATGAAAAAGCCAACTCTCATTGGGGAGCAGATGTGGCTGAGTGCTTAAATGCCTGTTTCCCCGGTACCTCCAAAAACAATTAAAAAATAAAAAAATATGAGACACTGTAAATAAAAGTCATATCAGGCCAAATTTAAAAGTCCCTCAGAAAAATGCATTTCCCTCTAACATATATTATATATATTCTGATCTTGTTTTTATAAAAGTCTGTGATATTTTAGTTCAATAAATGCAATACTGTATATTTATACATGAACCTATCAAGTTAAGAGGTAGAAAAGCTAAGCAAATCACCTTTATGGTAATAAGCTGTCATGTTCTTTGAATTTCATTCAGTATAGATGAATAATTTTCAAAAAAGAAAAACATAGCAGTTAATTTAAAGATGCCTTACATAGTGAGTAGTGATGTGCATTTAAAATGAGATGCAACATGTTTGAATTATAATTTTTCAGTAATATATTTTTACATGGAAACACATTCCTGAAGGTTTTGATATTACTAGAAAATGAATATGAGAGCAAGGATGAGTTTCAATTCTCAATCTTGTGATTTTATTCATGTCACTAAGAAGCAATAGCAGCTGAAATAGGTGTGCTTGGTCTAGGGATGCTAAGGTTACTGGGAACAGGATGTTGGAATAAAATCAGAGTATTTTCCCACAAAATACTAGTCAAAATTAAAGGGGAAAAATAGTGGAAAATCTGGCAGATGACCCATTTGACCAGGTGGTCAAGGTCAACACCACCAGCCATAGGATGGGATGGCATAGTGTACTTCCAGATGGAGCCAGCTTCATTTTTGTGGTATTCCTGACAAGAATGCTTGGCCTGAGTTGTGAGGAAACAGCAGATGGTCCCAGGTTAAAGGTCTTCCTAAAAGAATGAAAGGCCTGGACTCTTTAAGACCACAAAAAGATATGGAGAAAGGAAAGGACTGAAGGAACTGTTCCAGATTAAAGTATATGATGAGACATGACAACCAAACATAACATATGTTCTTGGATGGGGTCCTGAACCAATAAAAGAAAAACAGACATTGCATAGGTAGGTAGTGAAATTGGCAAGGGGCCTGTGGACTGAACAGTACTGTGGTGTCAATGTTGACTTCCTGGTAGGAAGGTTATATGTTGGCAATATAGGAAAGTGTCCTTGTTTTGAAAAAACATATACTAGAGTATTTACAGGTGATGGAACATACTGTCACTAAAAGACTATAGAGGGAAGGTAGAATAAATGAGCTAAAACTATTATCAATTAGGGAATCTGACTAGAGCGGATGTGGGAGTTATTTGTACTCTTCTTGGAACTTTTCTGTAGGCTTGAAACTATTTCATAAAAACATTTTTTTTTTAATCAAAAGAAAACATTAACTGTGTATATAACAGTGAGTTAACATCCTTAAGATATAAAGGATTCTTACAAATAAGCAAGAAAAATGTCGATTCTCCCCCCAAAAATGGGAAAAGACTATTTTGAAGCTATTCATCAGTTCAGAGACACCACAACTTACTAACAATTATAAGAATAATGTTCAAATTCACTAATAATCAAAGAGCAATGAATTTTAGAAATGACAGTCATTTTTCACATCGTATTAGCAAAACAAAAGTAGTTTAAATATAATGCTCAATGATTGAAAGTGTGTGGTTTAAATTTTAAGTTATTTGCAAAGTAAATTGTTTCCATGTAATTCACTCAAAACACACAAAACACCTTTCTTCACTTTTGGTTGTTTGGTTCTGTGGCATTTTTATTGATTGAATTAAATGGGTTTAAACTGAAATATTTAGTAATTCATAAATTCTGCTGGTGCATTCAATATTCCAAGAATGTGTCATCCTGCAATCAAACATAATTTTTACAATAGCTAGAGTTTAAAATAACCAAAGGTTAAAGTACAAAGGAAAAATGACAGTATGTCAATCATCTTCTTTCAAAATGCTCAATGGAAAAAAATCATTGAAAAGAGGAGTTAAAATATGAACGAATTTTATTCAGCTGTTATGAAACACATCAATACATGGTTTCAACCACAAAAATAAAAAACTCTCCAAGAGCAGTGGAATTCTAGAGTGCAAACAGAAGGGTAAATAAAATTTCTTATAACATAAATTCTATTGTCAATAATACACCAAAATAACATTTCACATGGACTTTTTAAAAGATACACTCTTTACCATAACGAAAAGAAATAAGTTAAAAATAAGCTGAATTCTATTTTCTGTCTTTCAACAATAAATTGCAGAAAGACCACAATAATTTTTAAATGACCTCTTTGTAAAATTATTTTAAGCAACTCATCAAGGGCCTGTAGAGCATTTGAGAAGTTAAATCAGAACTTAATCAGAAGACTAAAAGGGAAAGAGCTGCAACGCCAAAGAATTACAATATATTACAACAATCCTTCAATATCATACTGGAAAAGATCATTGAAATGTCACTGCATATCAATGTATGGCAGATTTGTCATCCTCTTTACATGACAAAAACTAGCTCCAATAGCAATCATATATCAAATCTACCCAACTATCGAATTAAATGACCTTTAATGGCCCACTGAAAATTTTCTTATTGTACTCTGCATTGCAGCCAAAGAATCCAACTTTGTGCCCAAAGACAAAAGAGAAAGCAATTTCTATATTATGGGAGATGTTACTTTAATAAAAACCAAAATCCATTTTTCTAGAAATATAGCAATTTAAAATTCTTCTACAAATTAGAAACTGTCACCAAAAAAAAAGAAAAAAAATGAAGCTCCCAACTCTGTAGTAACACAACCTGTAAAGTTCCTGGGAATAATTCTAAAAAGGTATGTGCATCCTTTATGGAGACGATTATAAAGAAGATAAAAAGAAAACATGAAAAAAAATGGAGATATAAACCATATTCTTGGAAAGGAAGACTAAATATAAAAACATCAACTCAACATATAGTAATCTATATATAAATGTGATACAATTCTAACCCAAACCTCAATGGGATATTTTCCGAATAACTTGACAAACTGATTCTGACGTTTAGCCAAAAGTGAAGTTTCACATATAACAGAAAATTCCAAAGAGGAAGAAGAAACTTGTACTATTAAATATCAATTCTTACTATGAAAGTATGGTAAGCAAAGCACTGTGGTATTGTTGTAGAAATCAACAAACAGATCACTGAAACAGAATCAGGGTCCAGAAACAGACCTTTGCATTATATATATTTGGTTCAGGAGGTGGTATTACAAATCTGTGATAAAAGGACAGATTGTTCAGTAAATGCATTGGGAATACCGGGTTGGTCTGTTGAATATCACACTATGTAAGTGTTTCTAGAGCTAAGTCCAAAATGTTAATTTATTTCTCTTATTAGGCAGGGACTACAGGTATTAAAATAGATCGTTCTCTGAATATAATGGGGCAGGTTAAAGGGAAATTTAAATAGAAATATATGTAATATTACTCCCTTATCAGATACCCAATTAAAAGATTAAAAGGTTTCATGGTATGCAGAAAATTGTGCACACACCCAATTGGATGGCTATTTTTATATCTATATCTATCCAAAATCATAAAATTTAGAAGTGCATATACCCACTGCACACAGAAATAGGTGTATTGGTTGATTATGGTCAAGGTACATTTTAATCAGTCACTGCCCCATTTTGATTGTTCTGTAACCATGCCATACCCGTTGTTACATATTTTTAATATCTCCCATGAATACATGAATATGTTATATTTAAGCAAAGATTTTAATATCTCTTTTTTTGCATTTTAAGTCTTGTACACTGAAAAGCCCTATTATAATATTAAAAAGATGTTTATTTAAGTATATTTCTAGTATGAAAATAAACAGACCAATGAAACAGAAAAACCAAGAAACGGTATTTAACATAAAAAATAAGATCTGGTTTTTGATAAAGGGAGAAGCTCCAAGTGGGAGGAAAAGAGTTAAATAAATGATGTTGGGATAATCGTTATCCGGTTGAAAAAAAATATTTAGAGCCTCATTTCATACCTACACTAAAATAAATTTTCAGTGGTTTCAAAAGTTAGACAGAAATGAAAATCATCAAAAAGCAAAACTGACTGAAATCAGGGTAGGAAAAAACATTTTAAACAAAGCAATAATCTACAAGAAAGAAACAATCAAATAATAATACACATGCGAATAAGAATTGCTCTGGAGTGAAAGTTTTGGGTGAAATGCCTGGCTCTTCCACTCAGTGTGAGAACTTAGTCAAATTATTTAACATTTGCACCTAAGTTATCTCATCTGTGAAAAGGGGCTAATAATAGTTGCTACCTGATAGGACTCTGGTGAACACTGGAGGATTAAATGAGGATAAATGAAATCCTTTTAGCTCAAGGATATAAAAATTACAACAAATAAAACTGAAGGGCAGAGAACAACAAACAAAGAAAAACAATTATGCAAAGTATGGCATATAGGAGATTATTATCCGTAATTATATAAGGAAATCATAAACTATTATAACACTTTATAGAAAAATAATGTCCATAAAAAGAAAATTCTTTAAATGCTCAGTATCACTAGTAATCAAAGAGATGCCATGTCCTAATTTCCAACCCAAACTGGTAAACATTTATTTAATGTGATAATGCTCAATTTTAGCCAGGGTATAGTGAAAGTTACATTTTCAAACGTGATTTGTAGAACTTTACATTGGTACAAGCTTCCTTGTGAATAATGGATAAATGTGTATTTTCTTAAAAAATTGAAAAATAGAGAAAAAATATTGTAACCTATTATCCAACAATTGCACTTCCTGAAATTTGTCTAAGGAAATTTACAGAGATTGAGCACATCCTATTGCCAGATACAATGGTAGTAGCTTCCAGAATTATAATTTTGGAAAACTGAAAATAACATGAATGTCCAAAAATAAAGAGTTAGGTAAGTAAAGTACAGAATATCACTTTGATAAAATATCATGAAACCAATAAACAGATTTTAGAAACATATTTAATGACTCTTGAAAATGTGATATATTTTACCTGTTTAGAACAATCTCATGATCTCAAAGTTTATACATCTAAAAGATTTTATGAAAATAAAATGTTAACAGTGGTTATTATGGTAAAGGAATTCGGACTATTTTTTCTTTTATATTCCCCTATTTTTCAAATATTGTACAATGAAATGGATTACCATAAAATTCGAAAAATAGTGAGAATGCTGCTTTAAAAAACAAAGCGAGGGGAAAATATACAGGAAACTTACCCTTACAATAGAGGATCAGCCTCAAAACAAATCCCAGGATTGGGTATTAATAGTCATCTTTGAGAAATAGGAATTTAAAGAGGAACTTGTCCTGGGCCATTGTGTGAGGAAGTGGTAAAGATCGAACTGAAACCCATCTAAAGGCATTCTGTCTCCAAGCCCTTGCTCTGTCCAATGCACCCACAGAGCAACCCAGCACACAAAGCTGTCCAAAAAGTATTTATCAGTATTTGACAATACAACTTGGAGAAAGGCCAGTATCACAGTAATTGTGAACGACTCTATTATAGCATTTATTGCACTATGGAGTAATTGTTTTGCACTTACCTATTCCCCTACCATTCAATGAACTCTTAAACATCAAGGACCATGTCCTTCAACTCCAAATACCCAGGGCCTCACACAATTTCTAGGGGATCTTAAATGGTTTATAAAGAATGAAAAATGTCTTATCTTCTGAAAGGGATTTTCAAAAGAATTCTATGGTTGCCATATTTACAAATAATAATATTAATTGTTTCCTTTTCAAACACTGCATTCTGATAAGTTTTTTTAATAAATATAGAAACTCCAAAGTGAAGAATTACAATCTTTTTTTTAACTTGACCATGAAACAAAATGAATAAATGCACCCCTCCATACTGCTACAACCTCAACTGAACTTATACAAAGAGGCCACATGGAAAATAAATGTCAGTATCTTATCACCATATGTGAGTGTATTGACTCATAAGAACACATTTTAAAAATGAGTTAAAATCTAGGAGGAGGGTTGAAAAAAGTTTAGGCTCTGATTTTTAGCAAGCATAGTACATTAGCTGCCAAGGAAAGTCTAATTCATGCTTAGAAAATTGTTTTTTTCCCTGAAAATTCAGAATACAAAAATCTTTTAAAAAATGTTCTCAGAAAAGTATAATTTCTAATGGTGTTGCATTTAATTATCAAGCATCATTTATAAGAAATAAAAGAAACAATAAAATGCATTCTTTCTAAAAAACAAAAAATTTTGGGCTAATGACTGAAAAAAAATGCTCATGTATTAAAAACTTCTGTATGAAATATGATATTAGATATTAAATAATTTAGTCATGAGTAGTTTATAACTTAAAGGAATCAGGGAGAACCACTGGCCTCTAAAATTTAGACATGTAAACATCTTCAAAAATGGTGAAAGGGCAAATAATAAAGTCAAAATATTTACCAAAGAAAATAATTAAAATATCACCCTCAAACTTACCATTCAAAAGCAAAGGCATAATATTTAGAAAAGTCTTTAAATTAGAAAGATTTTTAATGCCATAATAAATCTTAAAAAATACACAGCAAAATATAACTACATTGCAAACTGATCACTATAAGCTATATAGGCCAATTATTTCTAATTAATAGGTTATATTTACTATCATTTAAAGAGAAAGGAAATGGTTGCATACAAATGGGAAGCATGAAAATATTCAAACAAGTCTGTTCCCCACAACCCTAGAGGTTTCCTCCTCAATAAGAGTTTCCTACACAGCAGCCAAGGTACTGGTACTCTGTCATGTGGAGTGAAGAGAGTAGGTGCAAAGGAATGGCAAGACGGATGTGGCAGAAGATATTTCTGCCATTAATGGCCTACGATATTTGGGGCCTGAAAATTGGACATGGTCAAAATAGGATGGAGGCCTAGAAATATGCCCAGTCTTCTTCATCCCTGTCTAGGGAGTAAATACCCAAAATATGAGATGGAAGCAGATATGGGTTGGTGAGTCTATGGGCTCCAGCAACAAGAGCCACTTGATTCATTCCTTGGCCTCACAGAAAGAGTGGACTGATGACAGAAAGGAAAGAACGCCTTGCTTCTTCAGCATGAAAGTGAGATTTGTGCTCCATGAAATGACCTCTGTATTAAAACGTCTACTGCTTTCCATCACTTCACCTATGTGAAACTTTAATACATATAAGAAACATGAGAAATTCCATTTACTTGCTGAGCCTTCATTTTAATTCAATTTCTTCTTTGGTCAGCCTCTCCCCACAACTGCTTACTCTTGTCATACAGTAATGACATAAGTATGTTTAACCACATTAGAATATATATTGCAACTTTCCCAAAAATAGGGGAGTATTAAAATGCATGTGAAAATGCAACATTGTTTGAGAAAAAAGAATGGTCTAGAAATAGATTTTAAGAGAATAAAACCTAAGTAAAGTTTCTTTTTAATTATGTAGAAGTTGGGGTTTAAAATTTTAATTTATAAATCCTATTATCATTAATGTTATATATTAAATAAAGTGCAACCACAAAGTAAAGACTGTAGTAGCATTTGTCAGTCTATTAATTTTATCCATAATAAACAAAGTCATCTTTTAGTTCAGAACCATTAAGCCAAGCCAATATTGCAAACAAGTTTAATTTTACTTACTAATGTCAAAAAAGAGAAATGGCTTATTAAATGGCAAGCATTCACAAATATGAAGATGCATTTTATCAACCTCATGCATAAATACCTTCTTACTTACCCAGAATGCATAATAATTAATGCTGGGAGAGTAGAGAGAAAAAAAGTTCTCATTTATATTACCTCAAGTTTATTAACACAGAAGATGATGACAAATTATAAGACAGTTTTGTATTTATTTGCAAAGCTATTGCCACAAAATAATTCTATGTGTAGTCTTAGCAAAGCATTCAAAGTTAGAAGCATAAATAATGTTTGGATATCAAGAAATTTCCCAATAATAACCCTATGAGAACAAATTTATATACCTAAAGCCCAAGATTATTTTAAATAAAGGAGAAATATTACATTATAGAGCATAATCTAGGTGGCTACACTAAATCTACAAGGGATAACAAAAGGATTTTATTTATCCTGATGAAAACGCAGTTTTGTAAAACATGGATGATCTGAACCATGACTTTTTGGAATTTGGGGGGAAATTCTCACTTATTTTTACTGTTAAATGTACTTTTTCTTTTTTCCAATAAGCCTTTACTTTTTCATATTTCTCTTCTATCTCTCTTACACAAATGGTAAGTGAACCAATACCTTAGAATTATTGCTCTGTCTCTGTTCTTTCCCTTTCAAAACACAACAGCTGAAGAGTCTACAGTCTTTTTAAACTGTACTCACTTGAAGTTTGTTTTTTAATTTTAATATCAACCTCTACTTGAAGAGCAACATTTGAAACCAGCCTCTCAGATTGTGAGGCCAAATGAGCCTTGACTCAAAGCATGCCAGGACACCACTGAGAAGGTTTCCAGTAGTTTCATAATGATGTCACTTTATTTGAAACCATGTTTCAGTCCCAAGGTTGGAATTGGAATTGGAAGTCCCCTCTCCAATTCCAAAATGTTTTGATCATCTGTCTCCCTACTTCCGCCTTGCTCTTAGCTTACTTTAGAAATCCCAAATTTCAATGCATGTCCATTAGTCTCATATGTCCAAACCAACAAAGTTGTGTGATTAGGTTTCCAGCTTTAACACAATGGCTGGGATTTTACTATATAGCTCATTACAGGTGTCGTTATTCGCTAAGAGCTTGAGGTATAGCTGTTTCGAGGAAGTGACTGCCGGTTAGTGAAATTCTCTCACTAGAGCTAATGACATTTCAGGAGAGATTAGGCACCCTGCATCAATAGAGCAATTTGAACATTCTCCAGATCCTATTTCCCGAGCCTGATGAGAGTTTTGTGATGCGATTTGTGATTCCTGGTGCACTCAGGATGATCCTTCTTTTGATTTTCCACTCATTTCTTCATCCAACAAACATTTGTTTAGTATCTAAATATGTATGTCTGCATGATAGATAAAGCAGAGTTTGCAAGTATAATGCACAATGCTTGACAGTGAAAAAACTTACAATCAAATAAAAAAATTGTTGTTGGCTATGTAAAATTACACACACACACATACACACATTACTCTGGGAAAAGGATGAGAAAGTACTATCCTAGAGTGTTAATGGTGGTTATTTCTAGTTGCCAGGATTTCAAGCAGTGGTATGCTGGTAAGTGTTTAACACTTGGCTCTCTGGGGGGAAATATGCCCTGCTTTGTAGCATTTGCTGATTTCCATGGTATAAATACTCACACACTGATCTTTTTCAGGTTACCAAAGTAATATCAACTGACTCACAAAGTTCCTGAAAATTTAACCATCAAATCTTGTAAGCCAGCTCCGGCACACCACTTGATCAGATAGGTTGCATTTTCTTCTTTATACTTTTCTTATTTTCAAAATGTCTTCAGTGATAACAGTGGATGCAGAGATAGAAACTGGGTGACTGGGGACAAAGATGGAGGTAGACGTTTTTTCTCTATACTCCCTATTGTTCCTTTTAAATTTTAAGCCATGGGATGTATTACTAATTCAAAAAATAATAATTATATATATATTTTTTTAATTCTCAAGCATTCATTATAATTATGATCAAAAGCACAAAGTGATATTTTAATGCCTCACATGTAACTAATACATATGTGTACACATAAAGCATTCAAATAACAATTATATGGTAGAATGCCAAAAGAAATGGCACAAATGAAAGAATGCACAGAAGGCTAATGGAGAAAGAAAGTAATATAAACTGGAAAGGTCAGGAAAATCTCTGTGAAGATATGAGCGAGGTTCTGAGTATAAGCAGGATTTGGGAAAGCAGAAAGAAAAGAAGGGTGTGACATTGCAGTGATGGATACAGGCTATTATACACTTTGTCATAACCTGTAAACTTGTGCAGGGCAGAGTGTAAACTACAATGTAAACTAAGTCCACGGTTAGTGGTAATGCTTCCATATGTGTATATAATTGTAACAAATGTTCCACAGTAATGAAAGATGTTGTTAATGTGGGAAAGTATGGGAGGGGGAAAGGGTGAGGAATGTCAGAATCCCCTATATTTTTTATGTGACATTTATGTAATCTAAAACTTCTATAAAAATAAAAATTTTAACATGAAAAAAAAAAAGTTCTTTGTTAGCACGGACTCAAAACAAGGAAGGTGCAATCATCTTAATAATTTGTATTATATCTATTATATGTCAAATTTTAATGTCTTAATTTTGAGCTCCAAAAAATTTTGGCTACTATGCGTTTTCATTTTATTTCTGCTCCTACTGAATGATGTCACTTTTCCCCATCACTACCAGGGCCAGAGCTGACATTCTCACAGTCTCCATCACTTACTACTGCCTCCCTACTTCATTAGGCTTCAGAGCAACCTGCAAGATAGCCAGGTGCTCACTGCAATTAGCTGGGATGGAGAGCCAGGCACTGACTGACATAAAGAGGAGAAAAGCAATCTCATATTATCACTAATAGCAATATTAATACTTATTGAGTGTCGCTCTGTAGCAGACATTCTGTGGTCTAACTCGCAGAGTCTAAATGCATGGAGGAATAACTCAAGGTCCTGCTCTTGTGCTTTCTACCAGGTAATCCAACTGAGAACATGTGCTCAGAGGAACCACCACCCCCCACCCCCAAAAAAGGAAAATGAGCATCCTTCCCTAGGCAGAAGAGCATTTACGATAGTGAACTAGGAGGGGCCTTGTGGACAGCTAGACCTGCACCTAATCACTGCAGTTAGAAGAATGACAGATCAACTATTCTTTTTGATAGACGTTTTCCAACATTTCACTGGTTTATAACTAACCATCCTGTGGAGCATATACATTCATTCACTTATCTAAGGCACACATTTTGCAAACCAGTTCATCTGAGCAGATACCTCAAGTAGTTATACTGCTCAAAATGTGACATTTTATGGACATTTTGTTTGGATTTTTAATGACAGATGTGAGAATCTGATCACTCCTGCTTTAATTTGTATTCAATGATGGAATACTTTTTAGTAATTAAAATTTAGGTTATAAAAGAAGATTGACTGGCATGGGAAAATGCTCAAAATATTTTAATAAATTTTTCAAAGTAAGTTTAAAAAATACTATGTACAGTATGATTCCACTTTTAAATAAAAATCTTATCTAAACATTTTTAGAAGAAGAAGTTTTAGATAAAAATCTTATCTAAACATTTTTAGAAGAAGTAATATTAGAGATTGTTCCTAAAAGGTAAAATTACAGATGATATTTATTTTCTTCTTTGTGATTTTTCTAATCTGCCAAATTTACTATAACTCGTATGTGATGCATTTGAAATGTTAAATGTAATTAAAATTTCCAGATTCTCTAGGTTAAAAGATGGAGACCTCAATGATCCATCCATCTATGTATGAGAATAGAAGTCTAAAAACTTCCTGAGGAAAATCTTGGCCCTGCTCTAGGGAACTACCACTTCAGCCACGACAGGCAGTGGTAGGTGCCTTCCATTCAGGCATGTTCCTTTCAGGCTCCTCAGTCTTTATAAGATGATGCCAGTATTTCCTCCAACTCAACCACGTCGATGCTCAGGACTCTCACTTAACGATCAATAAAGAAGAGCCGTAATTCGGATATTTATCAGAGAAGTCAAACTTGAATTCAATATATTTTTTAATTCAATATTTTTCTCAAGAATAGATTGAGAAAAACCTTTTATATGAAGTATAAATGAAGGACATGGTCTTTCAGTCTTTCACACAGGGGGCACTATTAATATTTTTTAGCAGAAAAACTCGAGGCTGTACAGGATTATCCTGCACATTACCAAGCGCCTCCAAGGGTTGCAGTCCTGGTTTAAAGACCCTCACACCTGGGTGTGAGGAAATAGGATCTGGAGAATGTCCAAATTGCTAGCATCACTAGAGATATGCTTTATTTGTAGTGCATTATGGCAGGTGCCACCATTCAACGTGAAGCCCTCTGAACTTGTCTAGCTAAGGACACACTCTACACTTTGCCATCAGGAGAAATAGGTATCTGGCCTTAGTAGAAAGAACAGTTGTACTTCTCTTGATCTTTGAACTGGGTTTATATTTTTTTTTCTTTGCCCTATTTTGCACATTTCACTTTATTTTTATCTTGTCCTGGAGATATCTCTATAAACCACCTTAAATACTTTGTGAAAGAAAACAAATAATAAATAAGTGTGCAGGAAACGACTAAAGAGATGGGTGAGAGGAGGACAAAGGAAGGAAGCTAACTTCAGCAACAATAACAGGAAACAAAACAACACAAATTGTAACATGAGGTCTGTCGGTGCGCTAGGAAGTTGGCAGATAACACAGCGTACCGGTAAAACACCGGAATCAAGAACCAGAAGAATCGGGCTTGGGTCCTGACTCTGTCACTCACTAGCTAAGTGATGCTGTGAGAAAACGGACAGAAGAGAACCTAGTCTACCAACCTCTCCTAGAGCTGAGGGTTGCATAGCACAGAGGTTCAGCAGGCTGGCTCTCTGATCATGCTACCAGAGCTGTAACCCTACTCTTAAGCCACTTACTCTTGAGGAAACTTGACAACTACTCAATTCTCTAAGGCTTGTGTTTCTCATCTGTAAAATGGGAATAAGAATACTGACCTTGTACAGTTAGGGGACTTTTGTTTTGGTTTTGGTTGGTATTCTTAAGCACTTCATATGGACTACAGATGAGGAACCCAAGGTACAGGAGAATTAAATAATTTACACAAGGTCTCAAAGCCACTAAGTGACAGAGCTATGCCTGGAATGCACACAGTCCATCTCCAGAATTTGCACCCTTAACCACCATCTGATTCTGGTGATAAAATGAACAAATGCACGAAATATACTGAGCATGGTGCCCAGCACATGGTAAGCTTTAATAAAAGTTAGCTTACTGACCAAATGACAAGTGCCTTACAAATATAAATTATTTTTATATCAAGGAAAGATAAACTACATCTCAAATATGGTATTTGTTTAAGGAAACGTTATCAAATTTATAGATGATAAAAGGGTAGAATTCATAAGTAAATAAACTACAGAATAAATGTTAAATGTATTAAATACAGCTAGAAAGCATGAGACTGGAGCACTAAAATTGAATTTTAAATATATTCATCATGAGGCTATTTATTAATGCCAACAAAGGAAATGAGTTAAATATACAAAAATAAGGGGTCGATCAAGCAAAAAATGACATATCTGCACACAATGACAAAAGGACTGGATTAAAACGTGACAGAATGTCAGCCATGACCTCCTCTTGATAATATGATTTTACATGATTTTGATGGTTTCTTTATACTTGTAAAACTTTTCCAAATGTTCTCCAATGAAAATCTATTCCTAAAATAATTTGAAAAAAAAAATAGACATTATTTTTCATTGTAGTAAATCAATAGAAGGCCCTGTATATAACTTCAACAAATCGATTTCCTAAGAAAACTAAGAAAAAGTCTGTCTGACAGCAAGTCATCTGATGAAGGCCTGGGTATTTCGGTTGTCCATAAACAAGAATGTGTTTTAAGAGCTAAAACAAATTTAAACGCTTTTAATATGTATGAGACAGAAAATATGCAAATTACAAGAAGTCCCTGCTGGTCAGATGAGTGTGGAGTTATATGTTCAACTGTGGGGACTAACAAAAACACTGACCGTCTGGGATGCAAGTAGATGAGGGCAACAGACAAGTGAAGTGTTGACAATCAAGTCTCAAGAGGAGCAGATGGAGTATTCACCACTGAGCAGCACAGAGACGAGAGGGGTACGAGGTGATACGGCAGTGGCCATCACACATGTAAGAGGAATGCCATCTGGAAGAAGGGTGGAAGGGGTCCATATTTCTACAAATAGGGCAGTGGAGGAAAGTTACAGGGCAGAAAAATCTAGTGCCAAAAATATAGGCAAGAATTTCCTAACAATTAAACAGCAATAATTCGGGCTACTCTGTGAAGGAACAATCTCCCTTTTACTATATGTTATTCATGTTGCCTAAAAGCCGATACATATGGACAGAGGTACAGTGCTAAAAGCAGGGAGCTCACCTGAAGATGGGCCTCTCCCTATGCCCAGAAACACTCTGAGAAGAAAAACCCCCATGAGCCCTTGGGGATGGTATTTCTCACCCGCTCTGCCCCTCATCGTGAAGGTCCCAAGCCTAGAAGCCAGTCACTGGGTGATTGTTGTTAGGATACTATCCTCAGACCCAGGCCAGAACCAAGTGAGGGACATGAGAAATGATGTCAATCCTTGAGGGCTGAAGATGGAATAAGATGGGGCCTCCAGTCTTGGAAGCACATCAGGTAGAGAGTGATTAGGAACCTTGCTCTCTAACAGGCTTGCTATATTGTGTTCTCCACATATATTTCCTTGTGTTTGCCCTTTATAATTTAGTAAATATTTGCAAAGTTCCAGGATACTTCACCTCTGATAAGAGAAACCAAGAAAAGAGATTTTTATCTATACCTGAACAGGATCATTAGAGCCTTTATAGAGATAAAACACTTTACATATGGAAGTTCTTTAATCTTCACAATGTATGCAGTAGGTACTGTTATTATTCTTATTTTTTTGATGAGGAAATCGAGGTGCAGAGAGATTATATGACTTGTCCAAGGTCCACATATAGTAAGTGGTAAAGCGGGATATTCAAAGTAAGGACCTGAAGGAACGTTCCTTGACAGAATTGTGCTTATTCCTTCAGGAAGGAATTACTTTAAGCTATTTGGTAGCATTTAATAGCAATTTATGTATATGCCAAGTGTCATGAATGACTTTCTTCTCCCTGTTCACCACTTCTGCTCCTTACTCCCACCAGCTTTGCTAATCATGCTTCTAACATATGAGACAAGCTGGAATATATTAGACAGCATTTTTATTCAACACACATCCAAGAATACAGCTGCTGCTCTTCAATCTAAGAGATACATTGAAAAAGAAGTTATCTGTCAGTAATTAAAATTGTAAAGCTATTAAACTCTAAACCCAGGCAATTTCCTGGAGGAAGAGAACACATAGTATTTTCATGGAGAACGATTCACAAATTAAGAAATATGTTTGACTTTAACACTGAGAAAGATATCTCATGAAAAGTGTCTTGATTAATAAACTTGTTTGAGAAATTATGACTTTTGTGTGCTCTTAGCAACCTGAAAAGCTGAGCTCCTTCTGCTTTTAGACAGATCTCAATTATTTATGTTTGTGATTTTGCAAAATGCAGCGATATCATTCCTGCCGTTTTAAACCAATATTGCACATATCATATGTTGCATTTGTTTACTTCTCTTTAATGTGCTCATTTAATCATATATAATGAAAACATGGGAAACTCAATTAGCCACACTTACCTGTGATCTAGGTGGTGAATGGATAGAATAACTCCTGAATTTAAGTGCGTCTGTTTTAGGGTCACCAAAACAGTAAATTCATGTTTGTTTCTCAGCTTCTGAAAAAACTGTTCAGCTGTAGCTGTGGATGCTTTTATACTTCTGGGGGTATCTAAAAAGGAAAAAACATACATTAAGAAGAGATTGGAATTGGGTTTTATAAAGTACCCTTTACATGCAAAATCTTTCAAAAAAAAACTTGATCAAATAGTAATTTATAAATACCAAGTTTCAGACTCTCCTGGTAAATTATTTCAACAAGAATTTTTGCTACATATAAACCAGGAGTAAAATCACATGAATTACTGAGCTTATCTTGAGTTTCAGAAATCTGTTTTTCAAAAGTGCCACAGAATCAAAGAACCTTATTTGAAGAAGTACACTCCCAAGTTTTCTTTTTACACACCTACTATATCCTAGGTACCATAGCCATGTCAGTGTAAACAATAAACAAAAAAGATTTACTTGCTAGAATAGAATTTAAAGGACCACTTTTGAGCCACTAAGCTTTTTGACACCTCATGACAGAAAAGGATTTAAATCTTTGCGCCACCTTCCACATTGGTGTCTTTTAGCCAGAAGGCTTGCTATAAATAGATTTTTAAAAAGATCACTGAAATTAGTCACTCGCAGCCTTCTGTGCAGTGGATGAAGCATTAAGATCAAATTACCTCACTGTATTTGTTGAAAGAAATAGCTACACTTAACTCCCATCTCCATCTCCCCATGATTAGAGAAAGTCTAGCCAAGGGAGGTTTGCTTGGGAGAGGAGAAACTTTTACCCCATCCTTGTGCATGGTTTGGTCTTGCACTCCAACCTCAGGACTCAGAGGACACAGGGAAGGGGGTAGGGATGGAAATGAGGCTGGATTTAGAGGGCAGGAAAACCTATCTTTCAAGCCATACACTAACTGAGTATAAAGTTCTCCTGTTCACAGTGTGTGCAAAGGGTTGATGGGAATCGGAACGCAATTTTTGTTGTGATCAAATCATTCTCCTCATTTCTATACTTTAGCCTAAGTAAATAGTTCTCGATAGGGAACTACTGGAATTTGGAGAGGGACAATCCATCCTTGGGCAGTACTGTCCCATGCATTACAAGACATTTAGCACTCCTAGGTCGCTGACCAATGATTGTCAGTGGCACCCACTCTAGCCCACTCCCAGTCACTGTGATGATCAAAGGTGCTCCCTGACAGCAGAAACAGTTGAGAACCACAGCCTTGGTGAGACAGAGTCTGTAGGATTAATCTAAAGTTCCCCATCCTTCCATGCCCACAAATTGATAGGGGAAAATGTAATGACCGTGCTCTGTGTTGATAAGTGAGAATTCACAGACAAATAAGACATGGAGAAGCCTTGAAGACACTCATAAAATAGAAGAGACAATCCCAATGCAATGCAACAAATGTTATCATTAAAATAGGTATAAAGTGTCACTGGATCACAGAAGGAAAAGCCAACATCTTCTGAAGGGAAGTCTCATAAAACAGAGAGCATTTGATCAGGAGTTCACCAGGAAGATAAAGAAGGGACGAGCACACCAGTAATAGGAAGAGCTTGTGAAAAAACAGAGACGTGTAACATGACTGAAATGGTGAAAAGGAGCCATTGCTGGTGGGGCTAGATGGGAAAGCCAGACTGGCTGATGTAGCGTCTCATACGCCAATGTACATGTATTAATAATAGATACCTGTTGTTTCCATCACTATCATCAATTTGCCCTCTTGTTAAAAAACAATCGAACATCATTGCTACTGGAAAAAGCCCATTCCCCACTCTCAGTCTATGACTTCCTCCACGTTACACATGGTCATGTGACACAGGCCTGCCCCAATCAGAGTTATCACCTATAGCTATCCGCAGGAATTGGTTCAGAAACAGACACCCACCCAACCTAGAGCAATGGAATCAGGCCCGGGATATACATTCCAAGTTTTAGGAAAAGAAACATTTTTGTGGCCAAAAAAGAAACTTCTTCAATTCCTTTGGACATTCACAACTCACAAGCATGACAATAATCTGCAATTTCTGCCATGGTCAACATAATAATATCTCCTCAGTCTCCATCAGGGATAAGAGGTAGTGGAGTAGATTCCCCTAAAATTCTTCCTGGGCCTAAAACTTTCTGCTTTCCCTAGGAACCATAAGAATGCAATTCTGTGAGAATGATTTAATCTAGTGTTAAATTTTAATCCATTCTAATTTCATAAAAGTGAATCATGCACAAACTTCATTCCTTCATTCTAATTTGATAGATAAAAACAAATTAAATTATAAATATTTATTATGCCTCTCCCTTTTCAAGCAGGGAGAGCTTGAGCAGGATCTTTTGTCTTGCTGAGCAGGTTGATAGTTGGGGATGCACATGATGGAAATAGAGAAAGGACTAGATTGAGTACAAAAACGATGATGAAACCCACAGGGAGATCCAAGGATGTGGCCCAGAGAGCTTGAGCTCTTATGGCCAGAGGAAAGAAATGTAGAAATATGTGGCAGCTGCCTTACAAGGTGATGCGTAAAGAGTTTTAAGAAGTTTTGTGGTTTGATACACATAGAAAACCTTCAGTAAATTTCTATATTATGTTCCATTACTTTTGGAGTCAAATTTGGAGATAGAGTGGGGATGTTCTATTATTTTTTGTTGTTGTTGTTCTATTTTCAGATGAAATGACATGGTGAGATTGGCTTTAAAGGGGAAATGAATAAGAATCTAAAAGAATGGATTATGTTTGAGTATCATTAGTGAAAATCTAAGACACCATGATTGAAAACATGGTAAAGGAAAATGGAGGTGGAAAGAAACCATTAAATAAATAAAACCTGATCACTTTGCATTTTGAAAATTTTCTCTGATGGACATGTGGGAGATTACTTGGAGAAAGAAAAAACGTGGAAATAGGGAGTATACTTGAGAAGATTTGGTAATTGGGGTGATAATTGGCTTTTGTATTTCATATATTTTTAAACCTCACATTTTGACACCCCTAAGCTAATTTTTCCTATGTTCAATCGAGTTTTGTAGCCTTGATAGATAAGGGTGATGCAGAGCTGTGGGTCCTTGAACTGCTAGGCAGGCCGAGTGAACACCAAGGTAGCATGGGTTTTTTAAATTGAGATGCTGAAGGAAGTCCTTAAGGAGTCCTGCAGAGCAGAACCTTCCTCCACCCCCCAGAGTGGTCAGTGGGATCCCATGGAGCATTGGATTTGAAGCTTAATTCACTGAGGACAGGATCACTTACCCTGCCCAACCTCTCCTCCCAGCCCATTAGCTTCCTGTTTTGCTCCCTCTATGAAATCGAATGACTTGCGGGAAGAAGGGGCCCTTGGCATGGGCATGGCCAACAGAAGCCCCATTTGCCTCAGAATGGTCTCCTTACCTGGTATCCCCAGCTCAGGGGCCCATGACAAAAATGAAGGTTTTTTTAGTTGGATGTGACAGAGTGAGCACCAAACAGGCACTATAAGTCATGACTACATATTAAATTTCAGCCCTCTTTCAACAGAACACCATCTCCCATCCACCTTTACCCCACCCTAATAACATTTAGATCTGTTTTCCCCTTAGAAACATGTTTTTTCAGAAATTCATTATGCCTGAGTCCAGGAAGGGCTTGATGGGGGCCTGAAACTTGTGAGTGTCATCAGAATAAAAGGAGAGGTTGGATTCAGGAGGTATTTAGAAAGTAGATGTAGTAGTTTGAGTCCTTTGTGGACCCCAGAAAACTATGTTCTTAAGCTAATCCATCCCTGTGGGTGTATACCTATTGTAGGTGGGACCTTCATTTTGATTAGATAACTTAAGTAATGTGTAGTCCAGGGTGGGTCTTAATCCTCTTACTGTAGTCCTTTAGAAATGGGATAAATATACAGAGAAAGAAGGCTGCAGAGACAGAGAGGAACCCACAGCAGCTAAGAGAGAAAGTCAGAGAGCAAGAAGCTGAAATCAATAGAACCCAAGAGAGAGGAAGCCAGAAGCTGAAGGCAACGGCGTCCAGAGGAGAAGGCAGAGACTGGTAGATGCCACCATGTGCCTGATCGCCCACAGCTGCAGTTCAGGGAGAAAGCATCTCCTGATGAAGCCTTGATTTGGACAATTTCACGGCCTTGAACTGTAAGCTTATCAGTTAATAAATCCCCATTGTAAATGCCAACCATTTTTGGAATATTGCTGTGACAGTCTTTAGCAAACCAAAACAGTAGATATTTAAAGAACTTGATCACTGATAAAAATGCATGCAAGTAGTAAAAGAAAAGAAGAGAGATGAGGGTGAATCCAAAGTTTCTAGCTTGAGTGAAAGGAAATGCTGCAGGAATATGCTGGAGCCCAGATGGAATTTCAGTTTTAGAAACAGTAAGTTTGAGAAGTGGTAGGGGACATGATGTGGAAGCATCCAGTAAGAGCTGACAGCTACAGAATTTGATCTCATGAGGTCAGGGTTGGCAATGTAGATTTAGAAGTCATCAGAATATGGTACCTAAACTCATAGGAGTGCCTGAGTAAATCATAGGAGTGAGAGGAGCATAAAGGATGGACCATAGAGACATTAACTCAGAACAGCATATATAAGCTTACATATAATGCTTATCTATATAAAATGCTACACAGATGCTACTATACAAACTTTATGCTTCAAAATTGTATAACAATACATTTTTCTCCTTTGAACCCATATTTCATTTTATCCTCACATGGCTCTAGATAGCGGACAGGGGTAACTATTACTACTTCCTTTATCAATGAGTAAAACAAGCCAGGAAAAATCCTTTGATTCACCCAAAGATATGCAGTGAGTTAGAGGTCTAATGGAGATGACAATTTCTGGTAAAGTATTCTTTCCACTAAATTGTACAGCTTCCTGAACATGGCATCCTTTATCCATGTTTAGCTGCCACATACAAACAAGTAAGTAAGAGAACGCCAACACAAAGTAATCCAGAGAAAAAGTAATTACATAAGATAACATTTTCAGTCTCTTAAGTGACTAGCTTACAGTGATTTTCTGAAAGGTCACTTTCTCCATTTGCATTTCCATTTCCCAATCTGTAAATTTAACTTTCCTGCCTTCTATTTTCATCTCAAGGATTACATAATATTCAGAAAGACTTCTAGTTCCTATTCTTATTATCATAAGACCTAATTCTGGTACTCACCAGAAAAATCAAGTCAAATAAGCCACTGTGTGAGAATTAACTTTTATTTTATCTTTGTTATAATTTAAGATTTAAGAAGTAAAAATGTAATTCAAATATTTATTAAGCAACTTTTCAACAAGGCTTTCTGTTAGAAACCAAACAAAAAGAATAGTAGTTACAAGAAAAAATTCTGAATCTAGAACCAAGGTTTCAATTCCAGCTCTGGAAATTATTAGCTGTGCCTGGCATGTAGTAAATGCTCTGTGTTGGCTTTTAGGATTATGATACTTATTGTTAGTACACAAAACAAGCAATGAGACTGTGGAACCCAATAAAATTATCAAGAGCTGCAATGCCTTTGTGGTGATTTTCTGAGCTTACATTCATTGTAAGTAACCCAAACTCAGCCACAAAATACCGGTTTCCAAGTTTAAAAAATTAATGTAAACGTTTTTGGCAATCAAATTATTCTTAAAATATAACCCAGTCCACCACTCTCTGTTTCTAAAGAACTATGAATGATGATTCATTTATGGGCAAAACTAATGTAAACTGAAATGCTTTTTAAAGCGGGACAAGATCATTTGAATTGCCTCTTCAAAGAAAAATGGGCTGAGAAAGAGAGACTTGAGATGCTACTACTAAGTCCTATGGAAAAACTTACTAACACTCCCATGCTGCATTGGGTCTTTTAATTGGAGAACTGTGTGAGTTTAAAATTAAAATTTGTTTCAACGCTTTCCATTTTTATTGCATGCAGAGCCTAAAAATCCCACTAAGCAACCAACTAGTGGTATTTTAAAGCAACTATTAATAAATAACGAAGCAGCTCAGAAGCAATTACATCAAAACATTCATTTTTAGTCAATGGACTACCAGGATGGAATGGTGAGTTTGTATGTGGATGTGTTTAAAATTTCTAGGGATTTAAACAATGTGCTAGGTATTCCCTATATACATAGTTAAAAGGAGAAAGATGCCAGAGAAGGAGAGAAAAAGGGGGAAGAAGGAGTTATTTCTAAAAGAGACTGTAGCTTAGTACATTTGTATATGTGCATTTACTGAAAAACAGGGTCAGGTTGGAGCTTCTTTAAATATTTTTAGTGAGTTAGTAGTAAAAGTAATGAGAAAGGATTTGTCCATCATCCAGTAACAAAGAACAGATAAGAATTATTTCCTTTTTTGTACTTAAACTGCATCACTACAATTGCCATCATGAATCAAAAAAGTCTGTTCCCACTGGCAGTTCTCTAACCCATCTGCAGTGTGTAAAAACTTGAATTGATTTTTTCCTGCATAACCAGATTAATAAAAATACCATGTGCAAATTCAATTACAAATCTTTCTAATCTTAGATGTAGAATAGGCTGACTTAGAATGTTCCAAAGTTACTAAATTACCATTTTTTCAGTCTTTATGAAATTTTGTTGCCTTCTAAATCGGGTTCCAAATATACTGATAGAATTATTATTATAGTTATTTTCTATTGTTATTACTCTCCCTTCAATGTATATATTCCTTTATAGTGCTAATTTTCCAAGAAAAATAATAATGACCATTTTAAAGCCAGCAAAATTTGATTAACACTATACAGTTTGCAAAGCTTTCAACTAGGAATAAAATGATTTAAGCCTCACAGTTACTTTGAATAAATGGTATTATTAGTTCCATAATAAAAGAAGCTGCAGATGAGGAAGCAGAGGCTCAAGGAAGTCAAGATACCTCCAATAATCATCCTAAATTTCTCAAAATCAGGGTTACTTTCTATGAACTTACTAGATTAGGAAATGTCAAAAGCAATGATGACAAAATATAGGGCTGAACCCACCAAGCTCAAATGGCAGAGCCAGGATCCCAGCCCAGGCCATGTGCTGTCCCACCAACATCACAGTGAAGCACTCTGGGAACAGATAACCCTCATTTTAAGTGAATTTCTATATAAATATATTTGGAAGACAAAGAAACCAATTTCTTTTGATCTCCAGATCAGGCTTTTCAAATCTATAAAACCTACAAAATCTACAAAACCATTCTCATCAGGTAATTCCTCAATTAGACACCCTAATCTAAATGGCTAGGATGTAAACTGCACTAGACTTTAAAACACCATGCTTTAAAAGTAAAGTCGATGTTTCAAATCTTCTTACAAGGTAACTGGGTAAAATGTATGAGTGATCCAAATCCACATCGAATGATACCTCCTCATCACTCTTTAGATATCTATATACTCTTACATTACTAGGGTAAGAGAGTGCGAGGGTATATACCCTAAGAAAGCAGACTTGGACATTGCCCTTCTAAGTTCTTATTGCCCTTAAACCACCAGCGGTACAGACAAAAACCTCAAAAGTTGCTTTCAAATCTACAATTAATTACAATTTTTCCAATGCATAATAAGCATTTGTATCTTTAGATACCATTTACAAAAATGACTGTAGGCTTAATGTTGATATCCAACCACATAAAAACATGCATGCATTAATATAATTAGAAATCAGAATCATAAGCATTAACCAAGCAAAGAAACAAAGACAAAAAAAAAACCGGTTCTACTCCAAGATCTAGCAAATAAACAAAATGCAAGTCAATATGACTTTCATGTTAGAACTTTCTTTAATAAAACAGAACAAAATGTAGTCAGGATATAAAGGAGCTACAAGCAAAAAAAAAAAGGGTCTCTTTTTTTGGGAGCTCAAAATTAAGGCATTAAAATTTGACATATAATAGATATAATACAAATTATTAAGATGATTGCACCTTCCTTGTTTTGAGTCCATGCTAACAAAGAACTTTTTTTTTTTTCATGTTAAAATTTTTATTTTTATAGAAGTTTTAGATTACATAAATGTCACATAAAAAATATAGGGGATTCTGACATTCCTCACCCTTTCCCCCTCCCATACTTTCCCACATTAACAACATCTTTCATTACTGGAACATTTGTTACAATTATGTACACATATGGAAGCATTACCACTAACCGTGGACTTAGTTTACATTGTAGTTTACACTCTGCCCTGCACAATTTTACAGGTTATGACAAAGTGTATAATAGCCTGTATCCATCACTGCAATGTCATGCAGGACAATTCCAATGTCCCGAAAATGCCCCCATGTTACACCTTTTCTTCCCTCTCCCTCCCCTCAGAATCCCTGGTGGCCACTGCCTTTATATCAATGATAAAAGTTCTTCCATTGCTAGAGTAATAATAAGTCTATAATAGAATAATCATAGTTCTTTTAGTCCATTTTTCATTCCCCAAGCTTGAGGACTTTGGGATAGTGATGCCCGCACCTCTAATTGAGAGGGGGCTTAGATCCCATGGGGCAGATGGATGGGACTGTCTTGACAAGCAACGTTCTGGTACTAATTTGGCTTCCTGGGTACAGTTTGTTTCAGAGAGAGCAGCACTGATAAACTAGTATGAGTATTCTGGTTTAGTTCAGTGTTATAATTCTCACTGTAGCTTCAAATTAAAATTGGCACTTGAGTTTATAATCAGATTAATGCTATTGGCTAGTGTGAAGGAGTCCCAAAGAACCTCATCAGTGAAGTTACCAGCAGTTTTGATGCCAGCAGAGAGGGGAAACCAGCATGAATAGTCTTCCTCTTTATCATCTCTTCTTCTAATTGCAACATTGCTCAAGTATAGGATCAAATAAAAAGTAACAAACAAAAGAAAATAAAATGAAAAGGGTAAAAAAAAAGTAATAAGCAAATAAAAGTAATTATGATGACAATGATGATGGTGATAGTGATGATGATGATGTCATCCACACCCGATGGACTGGCTGCACTCCTCTGCTGATCCTGCCTCATTACCTGTATACAGCAGCCTCAACAACATCGTTTAACATATGTAGCAGATTTAAGAATCATTCATTTGGTAGACCTTTATTTAAACGAATCCAAATGTTGTATCAGTTGGAACCCAGACTGAATATCTACCATTTGTCAACTGATATCATGGGCTGATGTCTTAAATACAGAAATAAAATTAACAAATCCATGAATTATCATAATTTACAGGATATACTCCCTTCTTGAGTAAAGCCATTGAAACCTTGAATAACTGAAATATTTGAATTTTTAAAAACAAACAAAAATCTTACATTGTCACCCAGGTCTTACCCTTAACAGTAGATGAAAAGGCTCAACTGCACCTGCATATACTGACACCAGTTATTGGTGCATGAGTTATTCCTTAAATTTAAAAATTACCTACCTTAACATTTAAGTGTATAAATGCATGAATTTTAGGTTTTTATCTCTCTTGTAAATTATCGCAAATGTAGTACCTAGCTGTATCTTAAACACATACATAATTACTGTTTTTAAAGAGTTACTTTAGTAAAAGAGTAATCATAAACTCCAAAGAGAAAATTCTTTAGAGTGAAAACTGAACCACAAGTCATTCTTTTATTTTCTTTGAGGTTTGATCAAATATACATACAGTCCCTGAGAAGGTTAAGAAGGAAAAAAGATGTCCATTCAAAATATTTCCCAGTTTTTTTCCTTGGCTTTAACAGAAGGATTAGTATAGAAAGAAGAAAGAAGACATAACAGGATTAAGGAGGGATTTCTATTATATATATAGAAATGTATAAAGATATACATAAAGATATGAATGTATATCTTTAACATTTGAATGATTCCTATTGACAGGAATAAGGAAAGAACAGAGATCTATAAAATATTTTTACATCTCTAAAATGTGAAGGTTATGAATTGTGCACCTTCAGGTTGCAAAAGCAGATTTTCACAGATTCTTTGCTGACTAGTCAAAGAGATAGTACATGGTGCCCCATCAATTATGCAGAGGTGGAGTGCTGAAATGCACAATTTCATCTTCTACCTAATAGGCCAATTTGACCTGAGACATCAATTTGGGGAATTTGCTTTGCTTTTATCCTTCTTTAATTAAAATAGTCAAGTAATTTCAGAATAACAAGGTACCAAAATATCAGTTATCATGATTAATTGCCCTACCAAAATTGGGCTAGATTTATTATAATTTTCACTACAAGATGGAAAAAATTATTAGAAAATACAAAAACATATCATAATCCTCTTTCTCAATGCAGCTTTTCAGACACTAAACCTCATGTCGCCCCTGCCCTGATTTCCCTAGGCATCACCTCTGCCTCCCCTCAGTTTCTGAGCCTGTTAGGATGATTCCAGAAAATCAAAAATGGGATTTGGAATTAAGTCTTGTTCCTCAGAGTTTCAACAAGAGAGCACACAGGGATTTGCACAGCCTCTAAACTAAAACATTTCCCAGCCCCATGACGTTGGCCACATCCACAAAGTTGAGCTTCTGCTTCAGTTTCGCAGCCTAGAACTCTAAATTCTGCGCTGCACACCCATCTGCTTTGCTGAGGCTCTGCTGCTCTGTTAGGATCTTGCCAAATCTCTCCCTGCTGCCCCACAGGTAAGGATGAATCCTGCTAGAAAGTGTGAGAATGCTGGATTCACCAAATGATGCCTGCCTGCGTCTGAGCTTTGGGGGCTACTGGACTTGCCCCACGTATCAGGCTGGGTACCACCCAACTCCCACTCAGCCTCTCTTACTCTGTCCCCACTCCCACCTTCCTCCCTCTTAAAGTTTTTCATACACCTGTAAATTTTTCTGAACTAAATTCACTATTTGAATGCTGATACTACCCCTGGGTAAATTCAGGAGATTCACTTACTATCTAAGCTAATCTCTGGACTTCACCTTACTAGAAGCTATATAATTTCTAGTCTGATTTATGGATTTCCAGAAGCCTTACATCTGATCCCATCAGTCTGGTGTCTCTCCCCATTTTAAGGCTTGGATTTCTCTGTAAGCACTCATTCCTCGGCTAACGATTGCCTGCAGTTTCCTGCTCACTTAAATTAATTCAACAAATATATACTAAGCACTTATTATAAGCTTGGAATATATATATGTAATATAATGTACAATATAAAATATTACTATATATATGTACCTATACAATGACCATGTTGGGAATTCAGAACTGAAATCAGGAATGATCCAGTACTATGAACTATCTACCTCACTGAGGCAGACTGCTAAGTGTCCTCCGACAACAATAATTATCTTCCTTTTAGTAATGGAACTCCCTACTTTTATCTGGGCACATTGTTGCCAGTTTAGAAACTAAATTCCCTGGTCCTCTTTGCAGCTAACAGATGACATAGTTTGGACCAATCGAATATGAGCAAAAGTGATATGTGCCACACTCCAGATCATATGATTAAAAAGGAAGCTGCCTTCCACTCTCTTTTCCCTCGGAATGGAATAGGAATGTGGCGGAAGTAAGGACAGGGTGTTGTGGAGCTAGAAGTTAGAAGAAAATCTGGATCCTTGAACAAGCTTATTAGGCAGTGCTGCCCATCTGTCCTGGACCACCTGCCTACCTCCAGATTATTATGTGAGAGAATTAAACTTCCTTTCTTAAAGGAACTTTAGCCCATTCCCTAACAAATATGCTCCCAAAGTTTCCCATGACTCTTTCAGGTGTTCCCCTGGACTGCCATTTTTTAAAACAGGGGTCAGCAAACTTTTTCTATAAGGCTAGATAGTAAATATTTTAGGATTTGCAGACTACATACATTTGTTGCATATTCTAAATCCTGTAAAAATGTAAAAAACCACTCTTAGCTCAAGGGTACATTTGGCCGGTGGGGCTGTAGTTTGCCAACTCCTAGAAAAAACAAATATAATTTCCCCTAGATAAAATGTAATTGTTTTATCTCTTTAGTTGGCTTTATTTTGGTCTAGAAAGGGAGACCAAAATTAACAAGTACAAAACAATCTGATGAAAGAATTAAAGTACTACCTGCTAGGGAAGGTGATTGATTCCTGTTAACATGTTTCTATATGTATATTTTTTAGTATATCCTATCTTGCTGCATATATGTATATTTTTTAGAATATCCTATCTTGCCGCAGAGTGCGATAAGCTTTCTGAGTGCAAGGAACAATTTTGTAATTCTTTCAGCACAGTGGTCTGCATATACAAAACAATAAGTGTGACCAATTGTCTGGTTCATTGACGACTTTGCCACTGTTCCTAAGCATTTTCATAACAAAGACCATATTGTTGTCTGTTCAAGTAACTAAGTAAAGAAAATAGATTTATTTTGCCTTCAAATATTTCTTGGCATTGTCACCTATTTTCATACAATGATTGTATTTTGATCAAAAAATATAGTAGGTTATAATGCCAATGAACTAAACTAGGATACATATAAAAATATTTTACAATAGTGTTTTGAATTGTTATTTATTAAGACTTAGAAGGAGTTTAAAAGAAAGGCCTTTTAAACCAAAGGACTCTCTCCTTTCCCCTGAGAAGATATGAACTGGCATGCCTGCCTGGGGCTCCCAGAATTATGAAGAGAACATAGTCCTTTGTATCACTCTGAGATGAGCATGTTCCTAGAAAAAGGAATAATAGAGGGCCTCAGTTATGGGTGGGTACAAAACTTTCCCCGCAGATGATGATAGTGTGGCTTGAGATGTTCTTTAGAAATATAAATTTCTGTTATATCAAAAATAATAATTTCTAATTGAATGGTCAGAAACAGATTCTCAAGAAAAATTAAAACATTTGGAGCTGCCTTCTCTGTTTCACTATCAGTTTTGGGGGTAGTTGTGAATTGGCCTACTTAAAATGTTCAGAACCCATAAAATTGAACATTCTTGATTTTTTCCCTTTATCCATTTAAGAGTAAATTTAAAAAAAAAACAATTAAAGCCCTAATTTGTATGGTCTACACGGCAGTGTACCGAAAATTTCTTCATCATATTTTATAAAACAAAAGAGAACCGGGCATTGAAATCCTGGCATTTACATTGGAGTTAGGATTTAACATCTCATACCGTTCTATTCTCTTCATGATAGTCCATAGCTGATCGTTTACTACACACTCATTATTTTTCAGTGTAGCACTTTGTGCTGTTTCTTCTCTAATTGTTTTTATGCCAGTCTTACATCTTCAGGAAGACTGATTTTAATCTCCTTGAGGGCAAGAACTGTATATTATACCTCTCTCCTACTTCAGTAACCACCAACAAATACAGCCCAAAAGAAATAGAAGGTGTTCAAGAGATAAATGTTGAATAGAGTTGAATTAATTTTCCTTTTCAAAGTTCAGAAGATAAAACAACATGCCTTCCTTGGCTGTGTAAAGATGAGTTGCGGGAAGCGGGTGTGGCTCAATCGATAGAGCTCCCGTTTACCATATGGGAGGCCGCGGGTTCGCTTCCCAGGGCCTCCTTGTGAGGGCAGGCCGGCCCGCACAGCGCGGTGGGCTGATGCAGCAAGACCTCGCAGCAAGGGGGAGATAAGCAGACACAGAGAAAAACACACAGCAAATGGACACAGCAAACACAGGCAGCAAGGGAGGGATAAATGAATAAATAAATAAATCTTAAAAAAAAAAAAAAAGGTGAGTTGCTCCCCTCACCTCTGAATTAGCCACTGAAGCAAGGTTTACCACCATGGACTTGCTGCACAGCTGTAGGCAATACCTGATAATCTCACATGAAATACAATTTACCCTGCACAGATGTTTATGGAGAGGTCCTTGGGCATGACCCACACAAATTACCAGGTCCAACCATCTCATTAGTCCAGGCAGAAAAGTTGTTAGGATTTAAAGTCTATTGAAACCGTAACATTTGAGAGGAGTTTAAACAAGCTGCTTTGTTTCTTCCCAGCATTTATTTGGATGCTCTTCCAAATCTTATATTCCTTCCTCTGTGTTTCATATTCCACTTGCTCAAAATCATTTTCTGTCTAGAATTCAGAAGACAAAATGTGCATCTCTACCTTATTAGCACACTTAGATACAGCCCTAAATTGCATTTAGGTATGTGAAATATATATCTCCATTTCTAACTTAGAAAATAGGCTAAATACTAAAGAAGGGGGCCAGAAGTGAAATATCTACTAGCAAAAGGGATAAGGGGAAACTCAGGTTTGGTTCAAGTTGGCAAATTGAAGCACAGGAAGGAAGCAGTATGTACAAAGCATGGAAATGTGAAGAAGCACGGTATATTCATGGTCCTACCAGGATTTTTTATTGGTAAAGCATCAGCTGTGTGGGAGTGAAGGAAGTGTGGAGTAGAAGAAGTCTGTGCAGGTGGTTAGGAGCAGAACATGGTTCTTTGATAAGCCTTTTCAGAGACACTGTGTTACTCAGAGAAGTGCAGGACTAAAAGGAAACCAAAGTCGAAGGTTAGTCATAGGAATTGAGTGCATAGAGTGTAGCGTCAGGGCATAATAGGCAGGGCTCTTCCTAGGCATGCCAGGCATCAGTCATTAGCACAGGGAATTCCAATCCATTCTGCCCTCACACCGGTGGGGTGAGGTCCCAATGTATTCCCTGTCCTGCTCAGAACTGGCTCTGGAACTGCAAATGGTTGTCATACAGAGCCTCGGTTACCCCATCCTAGAAGTGTTGGCACAGGTCCCCATTTACAGCAGGTGAGACCATATTCAAGTTCCCACTTAGGACCCCAAGAATACCTCCTCCCTTAAGAGAACTGCAATGGGAGCAGAGGCTCCCCCTCCCTGGACCATATGAGGCTGCAGGAGCAAGGGTACACGTCTGTGATACCCATGGCCCTTGTGAAGCAATGAGGGGAGAAGGGTATAGAATGATCTCAGGGATCCCAGAACCATTGAAGAAAGAAAAGAAATACCCTGACCAGTGGGGAGGGGAGAAAGGCAGTCCTAGAACAAAGAGGAAGCCCAAGTGGAGAGGGGCAAGTACAAAAGAGACCTTCCCAAGGAAGTGGATGTGGCTCAAGTGGTTGGGCTGTCGTCTACCAAATGGGAGGCCCTGGGTTCAGTTCCGGGGGCCTCCTGGTGAGGGCAAGCTGGCCCATGCCCATGGAGAGCTGACGGCCCGCATCCGTGGAGAGCTGGCGCAGCAAGATGACGCAACAAAAAAAAGGAGACAAGCAGACACAGAGGAAAACAGTGGAAACGCGCAGCGGATGGACACAGAAAGCAGACAACGAGCACAAGTGGCGGGAGAGGGGTAGAAATAAATAAAATAAATAAATAAATTTTAAGAAATGGGATTGAAAAAAAGAGAGAGAGAGACCTTCCCACATGAAAAAATATGCTTGGATCAGGGGTGAGGTGTTTGTGATGCTGAGTTTCAGGTTGAGTGTGTCGGGGAAGCTGGGGCTAATATTTTTCTTCTTTTGGAATATAATTGTGGTTTCTTCTAAGCCTAGAAGAGAGATTTAAAAAAAGAAAAGAGGAGGGAGGAGCACTATATTTTGCGAGGAAGGAGGCCTAAAGAGCAAGAGGTGGCCCTAACATGGTAGATGCTGCTGTTCCTACAGAGCAGTGGTCACCCCTGCGGTGACCCTGCAGTCATAAACAGCAAGCTCCTTAAGGGCAAGGACCATGCGTATTTGGCTCCCACTGTATACTGAGCATCTACTACAGTGTCTATTCTACAAATACTTGTTGGATGAATAACAAGAGCTAGCATTTACTGTGTACTTGCAAATGGCCCCTGTTTTAAGTGTTTTCTTAGTATTAGCTAAGTAGGTGCTAGTAGTGACCCATTTTACAGTGTGATGAAGTTACTCGCCCTCTGTCAGGATTTCTTAAACTCAGCAGTATGGACATTTTGCACCAGGAAATTCTTTGGTGTGGGAAACTGTTCTGTGGGATGTTGAACAGCATCTCTGGCCTCTACCCAACAGAGGCCAGCAGGTCTCCATGCCCAATTGTGACTATCTAAAATGTCTACAGACATTGCCAAATGCTCCCTGGGGGGATAAAATTGCCCCCGGTTGCGAAGCGCTGCTTAGGTTGCCCTGCTGTTGAGTAGCACAAGTATCTAAGCCCAGGCAGTCCACTCCAGGGACTGTGCTCTTAACCTTGACACTGCAGCTGCCATGCATGTGTATGGCAGCACCTACTGACTGCTTACTATGAGCCAGGCACCAGGCTGAGCGCTTTCCTACATCATGTCATTTCATTAACACCCCAGCCTTGCATCTGGAGAGTCATCTTTGAAAACAAATACTATTAAAAATAATTTAAAGTTGTATTTTTTTCCTTAACACATTGATTCTTATCTGCCAGAAATGTTTTCAGATATTTCCGCAGAACTCAGAACGACATTTTGGTTTTCTGGTTGCTAAAACTCTGACTCTTCTGTTCCATTTTTGGCAACAGCAATGTTCCCTGGAGAACTAAAAAAAATGGATTAAATTGTCCACATTAAATCAATTCTGATTTCTACGCAGTGTTAAGAACTTACATCATGCCACTTTTATTATAATATCCTAAAATCATCTGAAAGTAGAAGCACAAATCACTGGAGAATAGCTCCCTAAAGATGTGAGCACCAAGAGTAAAATGGCCTTTGTGAAACCTGCATAGGGTTTTACTTTATTGTAATGTTGCAAATGCACGTCACTGAAGCCTGGATTCACTCATAACAACACAAAACAAGTCACAATCTATAGAGCTTCTCTCTCTCACTTTTTAAATATATCCAGAAACTGAAGTCCAATAGGTTCAATTTCAAACCCTCTTCTTATCTTTCAGTATTTAGAAGATGCAGCATGAAAATATCCCTTTAAAAAGATGATGAAACCTGCTGAAAAACATGGTAGCAGAATTTGGTATCACGGTGTTCCACAAAGCACAAAAGGGATGTCTGAAAATTACGTCAATAAGAGATACCCTGAAAGGTCAGTAATGGCACTTACATTGTTGACTGTTTTGAAAAACCAGCCACTACTACTCCTGTAGAACAATTGTGAAACATAGTCTTTGCAGATAATGTCAGTATGAATTACTTAGATAATACACAAACTTTGAGAACCAATCCTTCATTGCATAAACATGCCTACATTTAGAATAAGCATTCTGAATAAGCATATACACTTTGGAGTCAGTGGATACTGAGTTTCTATGCCAATTTCATTGTTTTCTAGCTTTAGCAAGTTACTTCACCTCTCTGGGACTCAGTTACCTCATCTGTAAAATGGGAACACTAATAGTACATAAAGTCATTGGCAGGACTAAATGAGTTACAGAACGTCAATTGCTTAGAACAGTCTTATTAACAAGTTGCCTAATAAACAGGGAAGCCCTCAATGGCAAAGGAGATGTCTACAGTTCTTCTAATAGAACTAAATACTTATATTTTTTATGACAAAATGAGTGACAGAAAAATCATAGAACACTTCTCTAATAGATTAGGATATGAACAGTCATTTCAGCATGCACATCTTCAGCTCTTAATAGCCACAATTGTAAATGATTTCATCAACTAAGTGGGACTGTGTTAAGCTATGAAATTTTTCTTCTGATGATCTGGGAGAAAAACTACAACATCTGAGAAGGGGGAGGACCTGATGACTGCAAGATGGCAATTTTCAGAATGTGATGCGAGGGTTTAATTTTGTGTATCTCCCACACCTCCCCATGCATGCTTCAATCTGTGCCACATGAGTGAATTTATGTTACACCATTTCCTGTTCTCATTATGATCTTTGTAAATTTTTTCTCTTATTCCTTTATACCATCTGTGAATGAATATTCTCTATCGTTATGCTACCTATACTTCTGCAGAATATTTACCTGCCCCTTTGGTAACCTTAGTAATCTCAAACAATTTTTTTTTAGAAAATTAAGGCACAAGAATCATTATTTAAAAAACAAATATATTTTCATGTTTTCACATTTCTTATGACAATGGTAGTAAAGGAAAACTGTATTCAAAGAAACAGAGACAATCTATACGTACAGATTGGTAAATGATAGGGAATATAACTCACTAAAAAAGAATTAACTGTAACAATGACCAGGAACTGTTTTTAAGCAGCTATATTTCTCTTCATAAATATCAATTAAGAACGTGAACACTAGGTATATCTGGAGGGTTGAACTGTGTACCCATTTGGACATGGTTTTGATCTTGGTCTACATTCTGGTAGGTGTGGACCCATTATAAATAAGATCTCTTCAAGATGTTACTTCAGCTAAGGCATGACCCAATTGAATCAGGCTGGGCTTTAATTTGGATTACTGGAGTCCTTGATAGGCAGAGTGAAAGTCAGATGGAAAGAGACACAACCAGGGAAGCAGCCAGAAGCCATAAGTCAACGGAACCCAGAAGAGAAAGGAGATGTTCTGCAATATGATGGAAAAGTCAAGGACCAAGGATATCTAGCATCCAGCCCCAGAACACCACTGTTTTGGAGAGAGAGCATCACGTTGCAGACACCTCGATTTTGGACTTCTCCTAGCCTCAAAACTGTGAAGCAATAAATTCCCATTGCTTAAGCCAACCCATTGTATGATATTTGTTTTAGCAGCCAGGAAACTAAAACAGTATATAAAACCCAAAAACATTCTGCACTATCCTCACAATATATCAACAAAAAAACTTTCCAAAAACAGCCCTTCAGTTATACGCAGAAATTCTAATATGAAATGTGTACTTGTAATAATCTAATTCCAAGCTGTTTCTTCTTTAAGAATTTTCGTTCACACTTCTGACAGAACTACTCGGTGAAGTCTTCACTTGAGGACTATCATTCCCTCAGTTTGCCATGATAATACTATGATCATGGTGAGAAGTTTTAATAATGACTCCACTGCAAAAGATCATAATAATTCTGCTCTTCATTTCCATGGTAATTCTATTGGCTGCCTTCTGAGGACACAGATTTGTATTGCTTTTCTGGTATGTGGGCTCGCTTATACTTCTTAACCCAGGCGTTCTCAGTCAGTTCCTCCCATAACCAATGGCACACACTTGCAAAATAGATGCCTGAGGTAGGTCTCCCTTATGATTCTCAAAATTCAATCTTGTCTGCGTATTGCTATCCTTTCAACCTCATCCCAGGCCACTTTACCACATGCGTGCCGTATTCCATCAACACCAAACCATTTGTCAGGTTCCAAATGCAACAAGCTCTTCAACGCTCCATAACTTTGCAAATGTGTGACTCTGTTTGAATGGTCCCCCTTATCTTGTTGACCTGGCAAACAAGCACCTAAACAGCTTTTAAGTTTCAGCTCAATCAAGTACCCTGGAGGGAGGGACCCAGGTAGAGTTGGTAGAATTGGTGACTTCCTCAGAGTGCCATTTTACTGAATGCTGTCCCCACTTACCATGTTGAAGGGTATTTACTTAGTTTGTGTCAGTCTTCCTCACTACACTATGAACTTCTTGAGAACATACTCAGGTCTTATCTCTTCCAAGCTAGCCTACTCCCTGACATAATTCAAAACTCAATATGAGTTGATTAGTAATAACGCTCATTTATTGAGAACCCACTATGTACCAAGATTTTACATTTTCTATCTCCTTGAACAATCCCATGAGAAAATGATAGATGACAAAAATGAGATTCTTAGTCACCAAAGAATACAGCCTCCCAGTGATGAATGAGCAAATGAAGGAATAAATGACTAAATGAAGAAATAAAATCTTTCACGTAAACTGGAATATTGGGTCTTGTGGCCAGTCACCACCCTTTGACTCTCCCTTCCATTTCCACCACTTCCTTGCTAGTTCAAGCTCCTGATGTCCCACTTCTGGACTATTATAATCTCCTAGTCTTCTATCCTATCTTTGCCTTTTCAAATCCATTCTACAAGATTGTTTTTTAAGCTATATTTACATGGATTTATTCTTAAGAGTCTGTAGGTTACCTACAAGAATGTTATCATTTTGTAACATAGGATAATTTTTAAAAATTATATAATACACTCTTGAACATCTGAAAAAACACTTTCTAGTGGACTGTCCTGAAACTTCAATGTCTGCCTTTGGTTTTTTTTGTTTATAATTACACTGACCCCAGCAGTCCTATTTTAATTGTCACAGACAAATGCAAAAAATATATATACATAAAAACAAACATAAATGATGGCTTCATGCCATGAGAGGACCAAGTTACATCACTAAATGCTGTAAGAAAAAAGATTTTGCAGAAGTTCACAGCAAAGTGATGTAAGAATTGAGTCATTCCACAGTACCTGAATTAGGCTTAAAAGAACCTGCATGTAGTCTATAAGCAACAATTTAGTTTTTCTGCATAACATCATCTACCATGTTAAACTAATATTGTTAATTTGCATTTACAACCTTGCTTGAATTTTAATTGTAAATTTCCTTTGATTTAAAAGTAGTATAAGTGCTATTAGCACAAGAAGTTTATGTTAGTTTTAGATTTATATAACTCTAAGAAACAATACAATTATTTAGGCCCATAATGGGAGTCAGCAAGTTGTTTCCTTTAAGAAAGTTTCATACAATACACTTGCTTGAGAAATACTGACTAAACCATCTCTGACATTTCAAGTAGTGGTCTTTTTTTAAGTAGCTAATGTCTCTCCATCACCAAAAAGGCAAAATCCAAACTGGCACAGAGTATGTATGAAATCCTTATCCACTGCCTTCTTGCTGACTTACACTTTTTAAAGCAAAGTTTTTTTTTCTTTTTACTAAATGGCATTATATATATTGTATTAGTTCTTAGCAAACCAATAAGCAATTAAACATGGGGGATCCCTGGTAAACAGACATTTCAACCACTATTTTTACAGTTTGCTAACTTAAAACATATATGTAGTACGAAAAGTCAAAGGACTCCAAGAAATGTAGCAATTCTTGGAAAAAATTTCCAAGGCAGAGATGCATCAAATGCATAGAGAAGAGATACCATTTGAAATGCTGAAAATATATTTCAGTTGTTTGTGTGTCTGAATTTGAGGAGATAATGAGTAGTTTTGTAAAACACTATGAGCAGGAAGACCCCAAAACTTGATATTTTTAATATTCTGAAAGTAGTGTTTTTTGTGGCATAACAACCTATTGGGGGAAAACAATAATAATTACATTAAAATTCAACAGTCAAAAACTCAATAGACCAATACACACTTGTGCAATGGACAATGCCTCAGAAATCTATTAGCTAAAAATACAATGGATAAGAGTATCTTAGTTGTTGGGCCAACAACTAAGCCATGCTTGTGCAGAATAAGATTCTACTAGGTTGGCAGAGAACAGTTCCTGGGATTCTGAGCCAAAAAGAGATTCCAGAGGTCACACAACGCTGGGAGACATTGGATGATGAACACTGAGAACATTCGATCCCGGGTAGACCATGATTTAGAAGTGGAGCTACTTTAGCTCTAGAATAAGGACTAATCCAATGTCAACAAATTCCAAAATGGGGTCTTCACAAGATGATGATAATCCTCCACTACAGTGGCTGCCTACCAGGAAAAAAATGTCATACACAGAAAAACTAGATACTGTATGAGTCCATCTTTACAAAGCACTAGAACAGGCAAAATTAAGCTATGGTTATAGAAACCTGAACTTCTTCAAAGGTAGTGGCAGGGCATAGGAGGGTTGTTAGGAAGGTGGCAAGGATTTCCTGGAAGAGGCATGTGGATGCTTGGAACTTTTTCTTTATGGGAAATGTTGGAGCACATGGAGTGATGAGATATGGGACACATGGGTATATGTTTTTGTCAAAAACCACTGAACTAAATTGCCAAAAGATGGAAGCAAGTGAAGTGTCTATCAACAGACGAATGGATAAACAAAATGTGGAATATACATACAAAGGAATATTATTCAGCATTAAAAAGGAATGAGGGAAGTAGATGTGGCTCAGGCGATTAAGCTCCCACCTACCACTTGGGAGGTCCCAGGTTCGGTTCCTGGTGTCCCCTAAGGAAGAAGAGCAAGACAGAAAGCTGATGTGATGGGCTGGCGCAGCGAGCTGATGCAACAAGATGATGTGACAAGAGACACAAGGAGGAAAACATAATGAGAGACACAACAAAGCAAGAAGCGGAGGTGGCTCAAGCAATTAGGTGCCTCCCTCCCACACAGGGGGGTCCCTGGTTCAGTTCCTGGTGCCTCCTAAAAGGAAGACGAGCACACAACAAACAGACACAGTGAGTGCAAACAACGAGAGGGTGGGGAGAAATGAAGAAATAAAATAAATCTTAGGAAAAAAAGGGGACAATGAAGTTTTAATTCATGCATCTACAAGGATGAGCCCTGAAGTCACCAAATGAGTGAAATAAGCCAGACACAAAAGGACAAATATTGTATGATCTCACTGATATGAAGTAATTCGAATAAGCAAACTCAGAGTCAGAATCTAGAATATAGGGTCTGGGTTGGGGGTAGGGAACGGGGAGTTGACACTTAAATTGTACAGAGTTTCTCTTTGGGTTGATTGCCAAGTTTTGGTAATGAATGGTGGTGATGGTAGCAAAACATTGTGAATGTAATTAACAGCACTGAATTATATATGTGTATATGTGTTTAAGAAGGGAAATTTTACGTCATATATACGTTACAAGAATAAAATTTTTAAAAACTTAGGACTGTACAATACAGTGAACCCTATTGTAAACTATGGACTATAGTTAATAGTACAATTATAAAAATGTTCTTTCATGAATTATATCAAATGTACAACATTAATGCAAGGTGCTAATAATAGGGTGGTATATGGGAACTCTGTATTTCTGTAAACCTACAACTTCTCTGATAAAATTAATTTAAAAACTCATTGAACATACACTTAAAGTCTGTGCATTTCATGGTATGTAGATTAGAAATAAAAAATATTTTTAAAGAGGAGCATAAATAAAAGTCTAATCAACTTTAAAATCCATTTCAAATGTCTCAATCATTAATTTAGTAGGAAGTATTGATTTCTAGAGCCCTGAACACAGCAAACCTCCATTTTCCTTTTCTCCTATTAGTAAAGAATAATATATTAGTACAGAGTTTATTATTGTGCATACTTATTATAAAAGGAATATAAAATTTTTAAATTACAATTGGTACCTATCCTATTATCACAATTAAGGCAAGCAATAAACGGCCAGATAATTCCAACCAGGCATTTATTTATTTATTTATTTATTTATTTTTCCAAATAAACACTCTCCTATCTCCCCTTATCCATATCCTGGAACTTCTAATCTACTTGCTATCCCTGCAAATTTGCTATTTCTAATGTCTCTTATGAGTGATACCATACAATGTTCTTCCTTATGTGCCTTGCTTATTTCCCTGACCATGTTTTCAAGGTCTTTCCATGCTGTCGCATGTCATTCATTACTTCAGTCTTTCTTCACACAGCTGAATAATATTCCATTGTGTATATGTATCCATCCACTTGTTGGTTGACATTTGGGTTGTTTTCATCTTTTGACTATTGTAAATAATGCCTCTATAAACAAGTATCTGTTTGAGATCTTGTTTCTATTTTCTTTGGGTATATACCTAGAAATAGAATTGCCAGGTCATGTGGTAATTCTATTTAACTTTTGAGGAAGCACCACATTCCTTTCCACAGTGGGTGCCACATTTTATATTCCCACCAACAATGCACTCGAATTCTATTTTCTCCACATCCTCTCCAACACTTACTGTTTTCCATTTTTTTAATAATAACCATCCTTGTGGTATCTCACTGTGGTTTTGATTTGCATTTCCCTAATGGCTAATGATGTTGACCGACTTTCATATGCTTATTGGTCAATTTTTATATCTTCTTTGGAGAAATGTCTACTCATATCCTTTGCCCAGTTTTTTATTGGCTTGTTTGTCTTTTTGTTGTTGCAGAATATATAAAAGTTCTTTATATATTCTGGATATTAAGTCCTCATCTGATATCTGCTTTGCAAATTTTCTCCCATTCTGTGGACTTTCTATTCACTTTCTTGATAATTTCCTTTCATGCACAAAAGTTTTTAATTTGACAAAGTCAAATTTAACTGTTGTTTCTTTTGTTGGTCATACTTTTGTTGTCATATCTAAGAATCCATGGCCGAACCCCAATCATGAAGATGTGATCTTATGTTATCTTCTAAGAGCTTTAAAGCATTGGCTCTGATATTTAAGTCCTTGATTTATTTTGAGAAAAATTTTGTATATGATATTAGGTAGGGATCTAACTTCACTCTTTCTCATGTGGATATCCAGTTTCTCCAGCATTATTTGTGGAGGAGACTATGTTTTACCCATTGCATTTACTTAGCACCCTGTCGAAATCATAGACGTGTGAGTCTATTTCTAGACTTTCAATTCCATTCCTTTGGTGTAGTTATCTATCTTTATGCCAGTACCACACTGTTTTCAGCTTCGTAGTACAATACAAAATCAGAAAGTGTGAGTCCCCCAACTTTGCCCTTCTATTTCAAAATCTTTTTGGCTGTTCGTGGCCCCTTGTAGTTATATATGGATTTGAGGGTCGGTTTCTCCATTTCTGCAAAATAGCTGATGGAATTTTATTGGAATTGCAATGAATCTGTAGATTATTTGGGGCAATATAACATCTAACAATATTACCTCTTCCAATCTATGAACACGGAATGTCATGCCACTTATTTAGGTCTTTAATTTCTTTCCATGGTGTTTTTTAGTTTTCAGGATACAAGTCTTTTATATCGTTGACTTTTATATCATTGGTTAAATATATTCCTAGGTATCTTATTCTTTTAGATACTATTGTAAATAGAATTGCTTTCATAATTTCCTCTTCAGCTGGTTCGTTGCTTTCATTGCTAGTGTATATGAACATAATTTTTTATGTTGATCTTGTGCCTGACTCTTTGCTGAATTCATTTCTTAGTAGTTTTCTTGTGGATTCCTTTCATTGTCTATATATAAGAGCATGTCATCTGCAAAGAGAGATAATTTTACTTCTTCCTTTCCAATTAGAATAACGTTTATTTATTTGCCTAATTGCTCTGGTTAGAATGTCTAGTAAATTGTTAAATAACAGTGGTGAAAGCAGGCATCCTTGTCTTGTTCCTGATCTTAGGGGGGTAAGCTTTCAGTCTTTAAACATTGAGTATAGTATTATCTGTGGGATTTTCATAAATGGCCTTTGTGATGTTGGTGAAATTCCCTTCTATGCCTCATTTTCTCCGTGTTTTTATCAAGAAAGGGTGCTGGATTTTGTCAAGGCCTTTTCTGTGTCTACTGAGATGACCATGTGGCTTTATCCTTTTTTCTATTTATGTTGTGTGTCACATTGATTGAGTTTCATATGTTGAACCACCTATGCATCCCTGTGATAAATATCACTTTGTAATGATATATAATCTTTAAATGTACTGTTGGATTTGGCTTGCTAGTATTTTGTTGAGGATTTTTGCATCTATATTTATAAAGGAGATTAGTTTACAATTTCTTTTTCTTGTGGTATCTTTACCGGGCTTTGGTATTATGATGATGTTGGCCTCATAGAATGCGTTAGGAATTGTTCCCTCCTCTTCATTATTTTGGAAGAATCTGAGCAGGATTGGTATTAATTCATCTTGGAATGTTTGGTAGAATTCATGAGTGAAGCAAACCAATAATAAGCTTTTCTTTGGTGGAAGGTTTTTAATTATTGATTCAATCTCTGTACTTGATAGCTTTGTTGAGGTTTTCCATTTCTTCTTGAGCCAATTTAGGTAATCTGTATATTTCTGGGAATTTTTCCATTTCATCTTGATTATCTAATTTTTTGGTGTAAAATCGCTCATAATATTCTCTTTTTTTAAAAGATTAATTTATTTACTTTTTATCCATTTTTACCCTCCTCCCTCCCTGTTTTTGCTGTTTTTGTGTCCATTCACTGGGCAACTCTCTGTGTCTGTTTCCTGCCCTCTCTCCTCATCTTTCTCCTCCTGTCTTCACCGGGATTCGATCCTGGGAACCTCCGATGTGGGAGAGAGGCATTCTACTGCCCATGCCACCTTAGATCCTGGTTTTCTGGCGCATCTCGTCTTGGCTCTCCCTTGTGTCACTCTCCTGTTACGTCATCATCTTGCTGCGTAGCTTAGCAGGGCCTGATGGCACACCTGCTCGTGGGGACTGATGGTGCACATGCACACAGGGCCTGGGGGCCCATGTGCCTTCTATATTTTTCTTTTTTCTTTTTACCAGGAGGTCCCGGGGATAGAACCCAGGTCCCTCCATATGGAAGATGGACTCCCAACCATTTGAGCCACATCAGCTCCCTTCATAATATTCTCTTATAATCCTTTTTATTTCTGTAAGGTCAGTAGTGATATCACCATTTTCATTTTTTATTTTAGTTATTTATATCTTTTCTCTTTTTTTCTTTATCAGTCAAGCCAAAGGTTTGTCAACAATTGATTTTTTTCAAAGAACCAATTTTTGTTTTGTTGAGTCTATTGTTTTTCTATTCTCTATTTCATTTACTTTCACTCTAACCTTAATTATTTCCTTCCTTTTGCTATCTTTGGGTCTACTTTGTTCTTTTTCTAGTTTCTCAGGATGTGATGTTAGGTTATTAATTTGACACCTTTCTTCTTTTCTCATATAGATATTCATAGCTATAAATTTCCCTCTGAGCACTCCCCTCACTGCATCTCAAATTTCTGGGATGTTGTGTCTTCATTTTCATCCATGTCTAAGTATTTTCTAATTTCTCTTATAATTTCTTCTTTAAACCATTGTTTGAAAGTGTGCTGTTTAATTTTCACACACTTAAACAATTTTCCAGTTTTCTTTCTGTTATTGAGTTCTAGCTTCATTCCATTGTAGTAGGAGAAGTAAATTTGCATGAGTTCAACATTTTTTTTAAATGTATTGAGACTTCTTTTGTGCCTTAGCATGTGGTCTATCCTGGAGAATGACCCATGTACACTTGAAAAGAATGGATTTTGGATGTGAGGGCGATCTGGCTGCGACATCTGTCACCCCATTGATCACCAGGGTTGATTAGGCTGATCTGGCTGGCTAGGCGGGTGTCCCCTTCCTCCCTCACCACTCCATGTGCATCCCTTCTGAAGCTGAGCACTCGGTCGAAGAGGACGACCTTCCCCGCTAGAGGAGGACCGTTCTTCGGTCAAGGGTATACGAGTAGCTGCGCTCCCCTGCTAGAACCTCCAAACAAGTTCTCAAGGTCTATTTGTAGAAGAACGTAGGGTAGTCAAGCTTCCAAGACTCCAGACACATCCAAATGAGGCACTGCATGTGGCAGTCTGCCTTTCAAAAAAAAAAAAAAAAGAATGGATTTTCTGCTGTTGTTGGGAAAAATGTTCTATATAAGACTGTTAGCTCTAGTGGGTTTATAGTGTTGTTCAAGTAGTCTGTTTCCTTGCTGATGATCTGACTAGATGTTCTATCCAGTATTGAAAGTGGTATATGGAAATCTCCAACTATTATTGCAGAACTGTCTATTTCTTCCTTCAATTCTGTCAGTGTTTGTTTCATATATTTTAGGACTCTGTTGTTAGGTTCATATGTGTTTATAATTATTAAGTTTTCTTCTGTTGGCCCTTTTATAAACATGTAACTCCCTTCTTTGTATCTTGAAACACTTTTTGACTTAAAGTTTACTCTGTCTGGTGTTAATATAGCCACCCCTGCTCTCTTTTGGTTACTATTTGCATGAAAGTTTGTCCCATCCTTTCACTTTCAACCTGTTTGTATCTTTGCATCCAAGATAGGTCTCTTGAAAACAGCATACAGTTGGGTCATGCTTCTTTATCCATTCTGCCAATCTCTGCCTTTAGACTGAGAGTTTAATCCATTTACATTTAAGGTAATTACTGATAAGGCAAGGCTCACTTCTGCCATTTTTTAATTGCTTTTTTTAAGTGTTATACCAATTTCATCCCTATTCCTTCCATTACTGCCTTCCTTTTTGTTTAGATGGCTTTTTGTAATGAGTCAATTGACTCATTTCTCATTTCCTTTTGATTATTTAGATATTTTCTTTATGGTTACCATGGGAGTACATTTAAAATCTTAAATCTATTACAATTTAGTTTGTATTGATACCAACTTGACTTCAATAGCCTACATAAACTCTGTTACTATATTCCTCTGTCCTTCCCTTTTATTTTGTTCTTGTCACAAATTGCATCTTAATGCATTGTGTGACCAGTAACAAATACTTAGGTTTGCTTTTTATGCATTTGAAATTTAAGTCACATAAGAAGTAAAAGGTAGCATCACAAATAAAAAATGCAGTAATACTGGCCTTAATATTTACCCATATAGTTATCTACACTACAGGTCTTTCCCTTCATACAATGTTGAATTACTAAGTGATCTTTCTTTTAGCATGATGGACTCCCTTTAGCATTTCCTATAAGGCAGGTCTTCTAATGAACTCCTTCAGCTTCTGTTTGTCTGGAAATGTCTTAATTTCTCTCTCATTTTAGAAGGACAGCTTTGTCAGATATATCATGCTTGTACCACAATTTTCTTTTCTTTCAACAGTTTAAATATGTCCTCCTACAGCTTCTGGCCTCCACCTTTGACATTTAAAAGTTTGATTATAACGTATCTCAGTGCAGATCTCTTTGAAATCATCCTGTCTGGTGTTCATTGACCATCACGGATTTGCATATTCGTATCTTTCATCAGATTGAAAATTTTTCAGCCATTATATCTTCAAATATTTTTCATTCCCCTTTATCTCTCTCTTCTCCTTTTGGGACTCCTATGATACGTATGCTGTCCCACAGTTTCCTCTGGGTCTGTTCATTTTCTTTCACTCTTTTTTCTTTCTGTTCCTTATACTGTACTATTTCAATTATCTTATATTTAATTCACTGATCCTTTTTGCTGCTTCCATACAATCTGCTTTTGAACTCCTCTGTTGAATTTTTCATTTCAAGTATTGTACTTTCAGCTCCAGGATAACCATTTTGTTACTCTATAATTTCTATCTCATTATTGAAATTCTCATTTTGTTCATACATTGTTTTCCTGATTTTCTTAGTTCTCTGTCCCTATTTTCATTTAGTTCATTGATCCTATTAAAGAGAGTTGATGTAAGATCTTTGATTAGTAATTCCAGAGACTGAACTTCCTCCAGAATAGTTTCTATCAAATTCTTTTCTTCCTGTGCCCTTGTTAGTTCAGTAATTTTTGTTGAGTACCAGGTGTTCTGAGTTTTTATATTGTGGTCACTCTGGAAATCTAGTTCTCCCACTCCCCAGTCTGCGAGACCAAGAACAAGAAAATAAAGATTGAAAAGAGAAAAAATAGCAAAGGGAGAAAAAAGAAAAAGAGAAAAAACACTAACAAACAAAACACCTCTCTCATACACACATACACACACACACACACACACACACATACACAAAGCAAAAATAAAAATAAAGGGATGTGTACTGCCTCTCCAACTCTCCAAGTCTCTCTTTAAATGTCAGTGAGAAGCCAAAAGCTGCTGCTATTCGAGGCCAAATTCTACACCAGCATCCATGCTGGTCCTTCGGAGAGCTGCCAGACCCAAGAACCAAGCATGAGAAAGAAGAAACCTAACTAAAAAACAAAAGAAGCACTAGCTCTTTATGTCCTAGTAGGTGCTAGTTGGAGGCCAGAACTTGCTGCAGGCAAAAGGGCTAAAACAAGCTTGCATCTATAATAGGCCGTCAGGGATCTACCAGACCAACAAACACCTATATGCAAAAGGATGAACACCAAAGAAAAGAAAGATGGACTGGCTCTTTATTTCCTAATGAATGCTGGTGGAAGGCCAGAAGCCACTACTGCTCAGAAACCAGTCTGCCTTGGCCCCTCCGGAATCTGCCAGACCAGGAAATACCCACACAAACAAGAAGGAAAAAAGAAAAAGAAACCAAAGAAGGTACATGGATTCTTTACTTCCTAGTGCATGCTGGTTAAAGGCCAGAGGTCACTACTGCACAGAGAGCCAAAACTGAAGCCAGCATCTGCTCTGATTCCTCAGGTATCCCACCACCAATCTTGATACACAAGTTTTGGAGGGGGTGGTTTCTTCTGCCCAACCTGGCCCCAGGCAGCCACTCCCAGAATCCCAGTGCATTCTTGAAGCCATTGTCCTTTCTGGCTGCTGCCTCCACCCAAGGAATGAGAGGCTGACTACTGCTTCCCACTTTCACTGACAAAAGCTGAACTCTCAGCAGCCACTCACTTCTTGCACTCCAGTAGTTGTTCTCAATATCCAGTATGGTTCCAGGATTAGCACCTACTCAATTCCAATCTCTTTTCCCAGTTTATTCACTGTCGTAGTATAGGGAGTAATCTGTAAAACTTTCTTCTCTGTCATTTTGTGCTTCCACTTTGCTTACTGAATATTTTTGGACATATCCTCTTAATTCCCTATATTTTCTGTTCAAACATGAAAACAAGAGTCCCATAGGTCCAATAAAGTTCCCAAAATCTGGAGTGGAGCTTCTTTTCTTTACCTACTAGAAGAATTGAAAGTCTTTGATCACTTTATAACTTAAGGAAATTGTGAATAAATAATACAGGCTCAAAAACAAAAAAAAGACCAAATAAATAAAATAATACATGCTCCAAATTTTATTCAAAGAAACTAGCTAACTGTCCTTAAATCATTGTACATGTCAAACAAAAAGCTTTCCCCATCATAAATGTGGGTATATATAAAAGGATAGAGACCATTAACTGAGCATAGATAGCCTTTCCTAATCAAGTATTGTGAGTCCTGACTTAAAGTTCACCAACACATGAAGGGAACAGAAATAGGGAATAGTATTTAGAGCTGTACAGTTCAATTCTGTCAGTATATTGTACAGTGTAGTATACAGCGATGAGAGCCATACACTAGCTGCATGGGGCTCTTTAAACTTAAATTATAATTATTAAAATTAAATAAAATTTTAAAATTCAGTTCCTCATTCACATTAGTCACAGTCCATGTGCTCAATAGCCACCTGTGACTAGTGGTTACCATATTGGATATCCCCATTATTCAGAACGTTCTTTTGGTAGCTCTGATTTAGAGAGAAAGAGAGTTGGGGGATAGAGGCAGTTCTAAAGCAAAAGCACATTTTAAATTCAATAGAAACTCGGTATTCTAAAGTAGTACAGATTAAGACTTGGAACTTTGTGAATCACAGATTTTTCATAAGCACAAAAACATAACATGCAAATATAAAGCCCTATGTTAAAAACTAAATGTCAATCAGTTTTATTTCCTCAGGTCACATGAGAGTCACCCCCAAAGAACTTGTGACAGCAAAATTTTATTTTCCTCCACTTCCAGGGAAAGTCTTTGAGCCAAGGCATATGTTTTCTTTGCTACCTTGGCTAGTCTCTATTATGTCAAGCGTGTAATCCTAAAGGCATTTAAAATTCAAGACTTTAGATTGAGAGGATGACTTTGGCTCCATGCTAAGGCAGTGCTTATTCTGGACTTAGAGAAATGCTAGCATAATACAAATGGACTTGGAAGCTTTATACCAGGAGCACTAATAACCATATGGACTAATGATTGGAATGGATCCCTTGAAGCTACTGACTTGGCCATGTACATGGTTTAGGCCATTTAGGAAACAACGTATAGGCCAGATGTCTATAAAAGTGCTCTCACAGCATCTGTGGTTCATTATGCAAGTATATATTTAGGGATTATTGACCCCCAAAGATCACAAAAGTTCCTTTGGATCCATCATAGTTAATGATGCATTTACATTAAGGAAAAATCTCAGCATTGCCAAGCAGTTAATGGTGTCAGCAGCAACATGGACATTCTTTTTTATGAAGATTCTTGACACAGCAGATGGGAAAGGCTTCTTTAGTGCCACTGTGGTCTAATCATATCAAACCCTGCTCACAGAGTCTTCAGTTTATGGATCACTAGCAATATTGATCAGCACGGTTCCTCTGGAACCATTATCATTTGTCATGTCAATCTTGTTGCTCCTGTGATCTACTGCATTTTAAATTGCTGCAATATTAGAGTAGCCCAGGTTCCAGGCAAAAAAAAAAAAAAAATTAATTTTTCTTTCACTGCCTCCCCTTTCAGACAATAGGCTAAACATTATGATTTTTATAGTAAGCAGTGGAACCCATTTAAGCTGATCAATGTGAAATAAATCCTAAAACATATTTTTCTAATTTTCTTCTGGTCAATAATGTTTAAGTTGCCCAAATGATCTGTCAGCATCCATTTGCCTCTATATGTATGATACATACAAATGTTATTTAGGATTTTTCAGTTACACCACATTCCAAAATTAAAGACAGTCCATCTATATATGGGGCATTCTGATGTTTCACAAATGATAATGTTCTGAAGCCAGTATCAGTCTCAGGTCTTTTGAAAGTACTTTCTAATCTCAGAGTATTTTGTGGGAGAATAAGAGCGAACAGCTGATTATCACCAAAGTTTCCAGCCCCCATACTATACAACGTCTGATACGAGAACTCAGAATACTATATAACACTCTATACTTCTAATAGCTCTGGGGCTGAAAGGACAGGAAAGAAAAAGGGCCACAGTAATGGGCTAAGGACTCGGCTGGTACAGTCACCACCACCACCATTTGTTATTGCCATTGGCAGGGCCCTGACTCACCCCATGCCAGACAGTAAGCATACAAGCAGAGCTACGAATGAAATAGTTGATTCCTCATTCTTATTTATATGCATATTTTTTCTATTAATCCTACCATTCAAAGTAAAGTGTACATTTTTTAAGTACTGCAAACATATTTCCTAATACTATGTACTGTTTAACTCCACCAAGACTAATACATTCAATAGATTTACCATAATGGATTTATTTGTATTTTCTTATGTGTAACAGGGATAATGTTTTATAAATTATGAATGTGCCTTTCTGAACGCATCCACCTTAGCTATCCTAAGCATCCTTCTGCCTGGGAAGCAAATTTTGACCCAATACAGAAAACATGCAAAGAACAGAAGTGTTAAGCAATATCTAACTTCTATATTTCAAATCTAGCATTTTACAAGAAGTCTAAAGCCTTGCAAGCCTGTTATTATTTCCAGAGAGAATATTACAGATTCTTAATATCTTCCTTGAATACAGCAAGGGCCAAGCATGTTGCATATGGCTCATCAATTTCCCTAGTAGTATATAAAATATACCCCTTCCACCAATGACAGCAAGGGGGCAGAAGAGAGAAGAATTAAAAACAAAACAAATTTTTAAAAACCACTCCTTTCAAAACTGGAAGAAGTTGTGAAAAAAGAAAAAAAAAAGGGAAAAGAAGAGAGTGATGCAGAGTCCTGGGGCTTTGGCCTGGCTTGCATTAAATAAGTTAGGTAACAGAGAGCAAAGGATGCTTGCCGGGATGATGATGGCTTTTCTGGCTACATTGTATCAACTTAGGGAACAGGCACATCAAAATAAACTCAGAAGTGCAGCAGGTTAGGGAGAAAGAATGTCCTGAGATTTGTCTTTCCCAGAGTCAGGTTGGGGGCCTTGCCAGAGGAAGCTTTATAGACAATGATACTGAGGGGGAGCTCCCGGGCTAGGGGCTAATGGGAGTTAGAGTCAGACCTCATAAGGCTCTGTAGGACCAGTGGAAGCCAAAATAGGGCACAGTCAGCCAGGCAGTAGCAAAGGACTTCGACCGAGCTAACAAAAGGGCAGTATAATAACAGCAACCAGAGACTTGAGCCACCAGCAGAAAAAGCAACAACAGGTGGGCAAGGGACGTCACTCAGGAGAGCAGCAGAGAAAGGGACACAGAGCACTGACCTCACAGACAGAGGAACGCAGGAATACTCCTCCCAAATATGTCAAGTCTTTCCTTTAGGTATGAGGTCACCAAAGCCACACCACTCCACTCATAAACCATCATTTTAAATAAAAGCAGAAGAAGGGGGGACTATCTGAGAAACTGGACTTTTTGTCAGTAGACTGATCACTATTTCTCATCTGAAAAGAGCTCATGTCTTAAGCAGAGGTCACTGGACTAAAATTGTTCGGCAAGAATATATTTCAACAATTACGTCACTCAGGAGTCACAAGCTGGCAACCCCCACTGGCCCATCCATCATGTAAACTTGAATTTAAATAGCTTTAAGTGAAGCCTGCACTGTCCACTAAGCCACTAACCTTGCTACTCCTTATAATGTCATATCTGATTCTTTTATGTTACTCGCCTGACACACAATGATTTTGTGACAAGCTGATTTAGCATTTTAAGATTACTTAGGTCTGTTTCTTTCTGCCAAATTTACATGTTGAGAAAGAGGATCTCATGAGTTAAAAGAGTTTTTTTTTTTAATTAGATAGAACAAGATTTCATGGGCAGGACACAAAAGGCACAAACCATAGAAGATAAATTGGATTTCATCAAAATCAAATATCCATGCTCATCAAAGGATTCCATTAAGAAAATGAATAAACAAGCCACCGACTGGGCAAAAATATTTACAAAACATATCTGGCAAAATGACTTGTAGCCACAATATACAAAGAAATCGTACAGACCAATTATAAAAAGATGAACAACCCATTTTAAAAATGGGCAAAACAACTGAATAGACATTTCATGAAAATAAAATATTTGATGGCCACTGAGATATCAGAGAAATGCAAATTTAAGCCAAAATGAGACACCCCTTCATAACCACTAAAATGGCTAAAATCAAAAAACTACAAAAAACAAATGTTGGTGAGGATGTAGAGCAATTGGAACGCTAATATGTTTCTGTATGATTACAGAATGATATAAAAATGCACGACTACTGTGGAGAACTTTTTAGCAGTTTCTTAAAAAGTTACATACACATCTACCCAGCAATTTCTTTCCTAAGTATTTAACCAAGAGAAGTGAAAGAAAATGTCCAAGAGACTTGTACAAGAATTTTTATGGCAGTCTTACTCATAACAGCCAAAAACTAAAAATAACCCAAATGTTTATCAATGGGAGAATGGATTATAGAATGGTATATTCATACTGTTGTACTCTAGCTCCAAATTAGCCTACCCAAAGTAACTTAGAGAAGAAAACTTTCTATTGTTCCCTGAGTGTCCTATCTGGGAAGCACATAACCTCCCCTCCCTTGAGAGACCTTGCAAAAACATCTCAACCTTGCAGCTGTGTCCCAAGTTATCAGAACCTTGAAGTTGTGCAGACACTAGCTAACCGCCA
>JAQZBX010000977.1:6614-25296 GCA_029593785.1 Cabassous unicinctus | reverse complement strand
ATGCTTGCTTGCAAACTGCGTCGGCGACCCCCCTATAAAAGGGAGCCATTTTAGAACCTCGGGGCTGCAGTTCCCTCCTGCGTGAGGTGTGCTGCAGACGCCCGCGGGCTTAGCTCAATAAAAGTAACTAAAGTCTTAAAGTCTGAGTATGGTCGATCTCCTGGGTTACAACAATACCAGGGAATAATACTCAGCAACAAAAAGACTGTATTACTTTTTAGAAAAAATTAAAAATATATTTTAAAAAAAGAATGTATTACTAATACACACTACAAAAACAAAAAGTAAAATAACAACAAAAAAAAAACACAACATCAATAAATTTGAAAAACATTATGTAGAGTGAAAAAAGTCAGACACAAAAGAATACAAACTGCATGATTCCACTGATAAGCAATCCAAATATAGGCAAAAATCAATCTATCATATCAGAAATCTGAGAGTATTTGTAGGAGATGGAATGAAGAATTGACTGCAAAGGAACACAAGGGAGCCTTCTGGGGGAATGGTAATGTTCTATACCTTGTTTTGGGCAGTGGTTACATGATTGCACACAATAGTCAAACTCACCAAGCCAAAGACTTCAGATTTCCACATTAAATTATATGTTAATTATGTCTCAATAAAAAATATGTACAAATTAAAACTAGACAGACATAGTTCCAAAGGGAATAATGATAATTTTGAGAGACAGAACTTCTAATCTAGTAGTCCTAAAATAAATAGTTTTTAAACATTATGTTTTCATGATTATAAAAGTAATGCAAACATATAAATAATTCCAACAATATAAAAATGAATTAATTAGAAATAAAGTCTCTGTAAATGGAAAAGTGTTAAGAGATAGAGTGACAAGGATGTCTAGTCTATGTACTTCTTGGTAATTAAAAAAAAAAGTATCAGGTGAGCCATTTCAAAAATATCTTGATTTGCTCCAAAACAATATACTAATGGTTTTGTTAACAAACTTAAAGATATTGAAATTATCATTTAGATTTTTTTTAAGATTACATCTGATTAGAGGGTGAGCCTTCACTTATCAAAGAGGGTATAGATACAAAATAGTAATTGTTTTTCTACAAAAAGTTAATGTCAGAAGCATAGGCTAAAACAACTGATAGTGCTAGTTTAATAAGGCAGTTTATGAAACTAAAGTTTCTCAGAGTCATTGCAAAATTTACCAAATTGAAATATAGTCTAAATAACAACATGAATAAAATGAATAATCAAATGAGAGGGACTTGCAACAAAGCTCTGGCAATACCATTAAATAAATGGAGCCAACTCCCACAGGGACTCCAAACACCTTTTGAAACAATGATAATAATGTAGATGTCAAGTTAAAGAAAACAGCCAAAGAGATCAGGAAAGATAAAGCATAAGGCATAACTCAGGAAGAGATTAGTGAGTCCAGATGAAGGGATCAGAAGAAAAGACAGATATGATTTGGCTCTTGGGACTAATCAGGAAGATGTGGAAGTCTAAAATGATTTCATGTATGGTATACTCAAAATATCTATATGTACATACTTTATTTATTGTGAATAAAATCAGGCTAGAATGCCATCATATTTTAGCAATCATGTAATTCATCAACACTTGATTTTTTATTCAAAGAATCTACATGAGAACTCTAAACAGTCATTGTTCATATACCTGAATCCATCTGGTCAGCATACTACTGCTCTTGGAACTAGTAGATAGTATCTGATTGGGTTAGTCTTCCAAACACCCCCCCACTCCCAGCCAATATATCAAGAGGAGTAATTAATTCATATCATATATATGAATATATATATATATATATATATATATCAATGGTAACCTTCAGGAAAAATTTGGTAAGTGGATTGGTAAAGTCATTTCTATATATTTTTCTATATATTTTTCTTTCTATATTGGTAAAGTCATTTCTATATATTTTTCTTTCAGAATAATAGTGAAACATGAAGTGTACGAATACCCCTGGCAAGCTCAAAGTCGGTTTCTTTACTTACAATTGCACGTCAGGTAAGAATACACGCGCATACAAAAAATTAAATAGATTATCAAACAGAGAACACAGCAATGCCAAACAGAATGATTTAGACGAAGTCAAGTATTATCTTGTTTCGAACTTTTCCAGCGTCCTGCTTATCCTTTGGTGTCATCACCACATCTTACCAGTAATTTGTTTATTTACTGCAATAGCTATAGATAGGATTAAACTATAGCGCCAAACCTGAGTGCTTTCAAAATCAAAATGCAAAAAAAAGCTCAGCGGCTCTGTCTGGAGGAGGGAATAGAGTCTAACTAACATTTATAAACCTCATTCCTCCTACAGAGAGATGATGCACCATGTGCAAAGTGGCCTGTTTCCGTTTCGAACAGTGGCAGCAATCTGCCAGCAAAACCCAGCTCCAGAGCCAGCAGTACCGAGGTCTTTCCGTGCCTCACATACTGACAGCTGAATTTGTTCTGTGGAGTCGTATGCCGTATCTTGTTCTTCCCCAACACCTACAAAGCCACGAGGACAGATTTTGCCCTTCAAAACAGTTGCTATTTTTAAGCACATTTTGTTCTACCTTCTCAAATTAAAAAAAGTCTCTTCACAGAGAGAACATTTATTTCACACTTTCCATTGTCCTCTCCCATATTTTTTACAGATTCATTTTACAATGAGTCCTCTCCATTAAATCCGCTAAAATACAAATGTATTCACTGCTAATGTCGTCAATATGAACAGAGAATTTTATTTTACTCTTTCTTTGACTGAGGAGCCTTTTCCCTGAAATTGTATTTCTCAAATTAATGGTTTGAAGAATTTCTTTCCGTGGACTCAAGACACACTGTTGAAATTTTTTTTCTAACAAATTATATGTTCCTTACCTACTTCCTCTATAAAGACAGTGTGGAAAAGAAATGAATTCTTTCCTCTAATATCTTCCAATACTATGTGTTTGTTGTATAGTTATATCACCTCAAAAAGTCTAAAATGAAATAGTTCTGCATTTCCACCTCTAATGCGAGTTCTTCCCACAAGAGAAAAGCTTGGTTACACACAAATGGCTATGGTTTAAACATTCCCTCTAGTTTCTTCAAGAGGCAGCTAAGACAGTATTTACATAAAATCCTTCTTTTGCTTGTCTGATGGCTGTGTTAATTAACATCCGTCTCTGAAAGTTTTAGAAGTAAGACTGAGTCTGCAAGTTTCCACAGTCTAACTGGCCTTTGCCCAACTAGATCCTCTGACGGTTGTAATTTGTTAACCAAAATAACAAAAAGTAATCATCCATTAAATAGGTGGGTTCTCCCCACTCGGCATTTTCCTGGCTAGTCAATGATTCACAGAGAGAACACTCATTTTTTTTTCATTAGCTTCTGAAACATTTTCTAATTTGAAAGTATGTTATCATAGAACAATTTAAATTACACTATATTCACTGGAAATACAACCCAATTATTAAAATCCAGACCCATGGCAGTGACAGGATGAACATGTACTATGAGGTGCCTTGTTTTAGAGAGGCATCTATGATAAGGATAATGAAATTTTTTGCAACTACTTTAAAAAATATTGACCTCTGCATCAAAGTCTTAGTATCTGCAAGGTGAGTGGCAAAAAACAAACATCCATTCTGTGTTCTTTAATTTCACTTTACAGGGCCTCATTTCTTGTGACATCCCATCTATGCTCCAGTTTTGTAATCCAGTTTAAGTTCTTATATCTACTTCACTTCAACTTCAAATAATTCATGATTTTAACCCATAGTATAATAGGCTTATAAAAAGTATGACTTAAAAAGTATCCTGTCTCTAGCCAGACACAAAAGGACAAATATTGCATGGTCTCACTAATATGAACTAAATACAAAGAATAAACACATGGAGCTAAAACCTAGAGTGCAGGTTATTAGGAAATAAGAAGAGGGCTATGAAGGAGTACTGATGCTTAATGCATGTAGAAGTTTTAGTTAACTTGACTGTAAATGTGTGGAAATGGATAGAATTGATGGTAACACATAGTGAATAGCAGCTAGTTTATAAATGGGATTGTGGCTGAAAAGGGTAATCTAAGGATGTAAATGTCAACTGAAAGAAAGCTAGAGAATAATCTAAGGACTGAATAATACAGTGAAACCAGGAGTGGATGACAATTGTGGTTGAAAGTACAAATGCAAGAATGACCTTTTGTGAACTAGAACGGATGTATGTCGCTATTCCAGGGTGGTGGGAATGTGAAAAAAACATGGGAAAAATACAATCAAGGTAACCTATGGACTATAGTTAACAGCAATACTGTAATATTCTTGCACAAATGTCAAAGATGCTCCGTGTTAATAATGGAGGGTATGGAAAAAATATGCCAAATATACACTGGGAATTCTGAATTGTCCTCCTTGCAGCCTCTTAGCCTACCATGGTGGCACATATAATGTGTTCAATAAACCATTGGCTAGTGGATACTTGTGGCATTGAATTGAGTCCATTTATTCATGACAAGTTTAATTTTCTTTCTTGTGACATTATTATGTTTTATATTTATGTAACTTTAAAGGAGTTTGAAGAGCCCTTCTTTTAAATCAAAACACCTGCTTTCTTCTCTAGTCATAAAGAAAAGCAAGAAAGTAGAGAGGCATAGATAAACGGTAGCTTTGCTTGAAGTAGTGCTTTGAATTATTCTGATGATACTATTTCATAACCTGTAACAAATGTTCCACAATGGTGTGGTGTGTTGGTGAAGAGGTGTAGTATGGGAATTCTACACATGTGCATGATTGTTCTGTAAGTTCACAATTTCTGTAATAAAAATATATTTTTTAAAAGTATCCTATCTCTTCAAGATTATTGTTAATCATAGAAATTAACAATAAACTTCAAAAAATTTGGTAAGAGACTTGAGAAAGGCAATCCAGATTTGAGTTAGAAATGTGAAAAGTCCAAATAAAATGAGTTCCAATTTCCAACCCTTCAATTTTAGTTTGGTAACTCAACAATCCCTCCTTTGAAACATTTGTAAACATTTTTAAGCATTTCTCCCTTTAATTTGTGCTGTGATGTTTCTTTTCCCAGAGTGAAAAATCTCTCTGTTTTCATTTGAAAGACAAAAACATAAAGCCTTTTATAAGATGCTTGAATTAAATTTTCTATTAAGTATCCTATATAAATTCACTCTGAACATCAGGGGATGGAAAATATTAAGAAAAGCAATAACACTTAATGCTGGCATTACAACAGAACTTTTGAAAATCATGCTCAGAAGGAAGAACAAACATATGACTGGTAGTATCATAAAATAAGCTGCCTCTCTAGAGTACTCATACACTTTAAATAAATCTATATTTATAGCGTAATTAGCAATTTGATGAAATGTAGTAAGAATATACCACAGCATGTCAGTGAACGGCATGTCTTCCTCCAAACAAAGCCATCAGGCTTTCCGGAAACATCCAGGTTCAACATTCAGTTACTAAGAGCACTTCATCTCATGGTAGCCTAGAGCAACCATTTTTATATGCCTTTTTAATTTACATTTTAACAATCTGTCAGTCTCCAGAAGCACTCTGCTCAGTTATAAGTATATGTCAACAAACACATCTCATAGTGAAGATGTTCAGTTAGCAATTACTGCTGGAAATTTAAATAGTTCTAAAAATATGTTATGTTCCACTCTGAAATACTTAATCTAGTTGGCATTTCTTCTGGGACATTTAATGGTCCATCAGTACAACGTGTTAAACTGTATGACCACAGAATTAGGCACAGTGCTTGCCTAGGGGATTCTCAATATAAGTAGACAAGCAAAATAGATTAAACACTAAAACACCGGGTAAGCAGTCTGTATGGATGAAATAAAGTGGATCACTACCATTAAGAATGAATATTTATAAAATGGATACACTATGCACAATACCATAGTAAATGATAGGATCTCTCTCCATAGAAAATGTCTTTTCTTCTTTTAGAAGAAAATTGTTTTGAAGAGATTGTTGGGAATTTTCACATAGATAAAAAAAAAGAGGATGCTCTGGACCACAGAGGTTACAACAAAAAAAAAAGTTAATTAAAAGGGAAAAGAATAATTTACTTTCAATTGCAACAAAAGTGACCTTAGAAATCATTTAGTCCAAGCCCCCATCCCCACACCATTAAAACATTTTCCCTTCAATAAAGTCATATAATCACTACTTGACTATTAGTAGAAGCATGTTTATTGGATGGATAGATGGATGGATGGATGGATGGATGGATGGATGGATGGATGGATGGTTATTCCTTAAATAAGTCACTTAATTTTTGGAAACGGTTGAAAATGTTTTTCTTACATTAATTCAATATAGCTTTCTTTATAGATTCTAATTTTGCCCTCTCAAGCACTGCTGTGCATCTTCAGTATAATGAGAACCACAACTGTGAGTCACATAAGCAATTTTAAATTTCTAGTAGCCAACATTTTACAAAGTTAAAAGAAACAGAAGAAATTAATTTTAATAATAGATTTAATTTAATCCACTATATTCAAAATATTATTTCAATATATAATCACCATTTAAAATATTGAGATTTTGCATTCCTTTTTGGTAAATAAGTCTTCTAAATCCAGTATGTAGTTTTATCCTTACATTGTATCTCAGTTTGGACTAGCCGTGTTCAAGTACTCAATAGTCAAATGTGGCCAGTGGCTACTGTACTGGCCAGCTCAGTTCTAGACAACAGTTGAAAAACTTGACTGATCGTCAGAAACACAAGGAAACGTTTTCAAAATTTAAATTCTGGGGACTCATCCCGTGGCGATTCTGATTCAGTAAGTTTAGGAGGGTCAGAGATTCCATATTTTTAACAATTATCAATTCAGCATTTGGAATCACTGCTCTAGAACAATACAAAATAAATCTAAGTCCTCCTTTATATGACTGCCCTTCCAATATTTAAAATTTAAAAGAGATAGTCACATCTTCACTAGGTCTTTTATTCTCCAGGATAAAAATTCCAAGTTCTTTCAAGCATTCTTCATCTAATGTGGTTTCTAAACCTTTCTTCTCTCTGGTAACTGTCCTCTGGACTGTTTATTTGCAATAATAGAGCAGTACCATAGCACAGATAATCCAAACGAATCCTTATTTGCCTTTGAAATATTTCTCATCACTTACATATGAATATGAGTGTCTCTGTTGAACTTTGAATTCACAATTCTTCCAAGGAAAATGTGAAACTCACACTGTCAAGGGGTGCTCAAGGATGTCCCCGTTCTCCATCACGTTGTTATTTCCTCTGGGGCACATTTTATCTTAGAATGGAGAAGAGCCCCTCTCAGAATAATTCAAAGCACTATTTCAAGTAAAGCTACCTTTTATCTATGCCTCTCTACTTTCTTGCTTTTCTTTATGACTAGAGAAGAAAGTAGGTGCTTTGATTTAAAAGAAGGGCTCTTCAAACTCCTTTAAAGTTACATAAATACAAAACATAATGTCCCAAGAAAAGAAAATTAGACTTGTCATGAATAAAGGGACTCAATTCAATGCCACAAGTATTCACTAGCCAATGGTTTATTGAGCACATTATATGTGCCACCACGGTAGGCTAGCAGGCTGCAAGGAGGAACAATTCAGAGTCCCCAGCCTTGAGGAGCTCACAATCTAGTCAGGAACATACCATATTCACTTGACAATTATTTATGGTATTCCTACTATGTGCTGGAAACTTGGGGAACACAGCAATGAATAAAACATTCAAAAATCCTTTCTCTAATGGAGGTTATACTCCAGCATGGAGACAGACAAAAAACAATTAAAATGATAAGTAAGTGTATTATATAGTATGCTACATGATAAATGTTATGGAAATCAATAAATCAGAGTAAGAGGTGTCAAGATATATATATCTTAATACTGGCAGAATTATATATCTTCCCATAACTTGCAGAATAGTGTGGGAGAGAGTGTAGACTACAATATGAATTATGGTCCATGCTTAGTGGCAATGCCCCAGGATGCGTTTATCAATTGCAATGAATGTGCCACACTAATATGAAGGATGTTGTTTATGTAGGAGGGTGTGGGAGGTGTGGGGAGCGGGGCATATGGGAATCCCTATATTTTTTGTGTAACATTTTTGTAATCTCAGTATCTTTTAAAAAATAAAAAATATATATTTAAAATTAAAAAAAGAAAAAAGAAAACTGGCAGAAATGGAAGAGAAGCTGATATTTTAAATGTGATGGGCAGAGTAGGTCTCTTTTTAAAAATTGATATTTAAGCAAACATTTGAAGGAGATAAGGGGATAAGCATGCAGATATTTGGGGAAAGAGCATTCCCAAGCAAAATGACCAGTCAGTGCAAAGGCCCTGAGGCGGGAGAGCTCCTGGCCAGCAGAGTTGAAACAAAGTGAACAAGGGTGACAGGAGGAGATTAGGTCAGAAAAGTCATGGGATGGGGCTGGGGGAGTTCATGTAGACTTTGCAGGGCAAAATAAGGACATCATCTTTTATTTTGCGTGAAATGGGGAACCACTAAGGCAAAGCAGTGACATGGTATGCACTATGTTTCAAAAGGATCACACTGGCATGGCAGCTATGTTGAGAGTAGACTGCAGAAGAGCAAGACTGTAAGCAGTAAGACCCCTGAGGAGGCTACTACAGTAATCCAGGTGAGAGGTGATGGTGACCCGGGCGAGGGAGATGCAATAAGGAAAAGAGAAACAATCAGATTGTGGATATAAAAAAAAAGTTATCTAATCCCCATCCCACCACGCCCCTCCCCCCCAAAAAAAAATACAGGAAGAATCTACAACAGCAAGTAAAACAGTTCCTTCCATCTGTCCCATAATATTTAAGGCCCCTCTCAATCCAAAGCAGTCAGAGCAGACATCATTCCAAATTCCTCAAGACTGAGGAATGAATAAGGGGGAAGGGTAACCATGGACCAATGCAGATTTATTGTTATTGTAGGTATTATCATGTGGTAACAGAAGAACTTGTAACATCAATATAAAGATAGTGGTTACCAAAGGTGCAGAGGGGAAGGGGAGGCATGAAGAGGTGGAACACAGGGCATTTTAGGACATTGGAATTGTTCTTTGTGTTACCGCAAGGGCGGATACTTGACATTATACGTTTTTCAAAGACTATAAAACTGTACAGTGCAAAGTGCAAACCATAAACTATAGACCTTGATTAGTGGCAGTGCTTCGATTTGGTCCGTCAATTGTAACAAATGAACCTCACTAAGGTAAGCTGTGAATAATAGGGAAAATGTGTATGTGGGTGAGTGGGGGTAACATGGGAATCCTCTATACTTCTGATGTAACTTTTCTGTAGTTTAAAATTTCTCTAAAAATAGAGTTTATAATGACTTAAAAAGTAAGCTGTAATACAGTGAAGATGTTGTTTTAATAGAGGATGCTAAGAATGCAAAGAGAAAGGAACAATAACTCCACCAAAGGAAGGATTTATAGCCAAAGTGACAACTTAGCTGCGTCTTGAAGGATAAGTAAGAATAGACCAGGAAAAGAAAGCAGGAAGGACAATCCAGAGAAGAAAACCAGCATGGAGTTCTTTTTGGCCAAAAGAAATATACAGCATGATACATCCCATCAGGGAACTTAGAGTTTCACTAGAGACAAAACATTAAATCAATTGAAAGACAACAGCAGCAGAGGGACTCTGGACTGCAAAAACAAAAATGCTAGCAAAATATTCAGGAGAAGATGCCAAGGAAAGAGTAGAAAATGTAGGGAATGTGACCACAATTCACAAAGAGTCCACAGGACCATCCCAATGGTTCCATCAACATGACACTGGCCACCATTCAAGGTTCCCTGAAATTTTATATTCCACTACCAGTTCCCACCACCAGTCACTTGCCAGAAAACAACTTTGCCCAGACAGAGCTATGTAAAACGACTATGCTGTCTGTTTCTCAGAAAAACGAGCATTTCTCCCCAGCATATGGAACTCAAAACCTAAGCCTAAACTTTCAAAGTAATGTTTTTTGGGGTGACTACAGAGAGGAGCTACTTTCTGAATCTTCTTTTGTTGATTTTCTCTACGCTCCCCTCACTTCTAAAACAGTGGTGCAACAAGGCAGATTATATTTTGCTATTTATTCTGATGCCCATTTATATCTCAAATCAGCATCTCCTCTTCTACCCAGTACAGCCAAAAACAGCCAAAATAGAACAGAAGATGTTTCATGGCCAGTTTCTACTCCACCCCACCCCACCCTGCCCAGATTACCTAACCTTTCATCATCACGTGAATGTAGCCTTGCCTTAGCTCCTCTACAAAACTGAATATTTCTACTTGGGAGGCCCTAGAGTTCCAAGGGAATATGGCCTTGTGCTAAGCTAACTCCAAAATGAAAATAATAGTTGACTTTTATTGAATACATAAATTTTAGGCACTGGTCTACTCATATAATCTTCCAATCATCCCTAAAAAGTAGGTCCTGTTATTAGCTCCCAATTGATGCAGAGAGGAGTTATATAACAAAACCAAGTCCACACAACTAATCCCAGACATCTAGCCCCAGAGCCCATGCTCTTAACTACTACTGCACATCAATATGGCTTCAGCATTGCCGCCGTCGTTTCTTCCTTTTGTCTACAGAAGTACAATGTTACATCTCAGAACAACAGTGCACTGAGGCTTAATCCCACGGGCTCCCTTTATGAGGAGAGACATGGTTGCCTGGGTCCCCATCCCTTCCCCAGAATGTGCCCAGCTCTTGGCAGCAGAGCAGATGGTGAGGGAGGAGTCATGCCCGATGGTCTTCCTATCAGCTTTCTCCCGAACCCATTTCAATTACAGTGGTCAACACGTGAATCTTGACAAATACGATTTTATATAGCAAAACCAAAATCATCATCACAAAAGTATCCACTAATAAACTGCTTGCTATAAAATTGGTTGCCACATAAGACTAGCATCTATGCCTGCCCATGCTTCAATGTCCTTTAGACACTTACTGAAAACACACTATAAATACAAAACAAATGGATGGCAAAGGGAGACTGAAATCTGGCAAAAGATGCAAAATTTCATGAGGTCAGTAAAAGCAATGTAAGAGAAGTGCTCAAATCACATACGAGGGCACTAACTCGTATGTCAGTGACAGAGGTAGATAAATTTAAAAATGAAAAAGAAAAATTTGACAGGAATTATAGGTACTTCAAAACAGAATGATTTTGCATTAAAGGATTAAGAGAGAGCCTTCAGATATTTTTGAAAGAAAAAAAAAAAATAGCCAAAGACCCAACACTTGATTTTACTCTGTGTATTAGTCAGCCAAAGGGGTGCTAATGCAAAGTATGAGAAATCTGTTGGCTTTTATAAAGGGTATTTTACTTGGGGTCTAAGCTTACAGTCACAAGGCCCTAAAGAGTCCAACTCAAGGTACCATAAGAGGCACTTTCTCACCCAAAGTCTGTTGCCACATGTTGAAGCAAGATGGTGGGCGACATCTGCGAGTGTCCAGCCTTCCTCTTTCCTCTTAAGGCTCCGTGGATCCAGCTTCTTCCAATCTCAGCTATAGGCTGGCATAGAATATGTCTCTCTTCCAGGGGCTCATTTCTTTCCGGGCTCAGCTGCTCTGGCCTCTTCACAAGGTCAGCTGTAAACTAGCAGGTGAATGGCTCATTTCTCTTCCAGGGGCTGCAAGATCCTCTTCCATGTCTATGGAACTTTCTCTCTTTTCTTGAGCATCTGCTTCCGTGTTCTCCTTGAGTGAGCGTCCATTTATATAGCCCACCAAGGGGGTGGAGACTCAACCCTGCATGCCCTAATGTTGTGGTCAAATCAAAGCCCTAATCTTGATTTAATCAAGTAAATGTAAAACCTTTTAATTTACATCAATCAAAGGGTATCATGCCCAGAGGAACAGACCAGTTTAGAAACACAATCAATATCTCTTTTTGGAATTCATAATCTCAAACTGCTACACTCTGTTCTCAGAATTAGCTTAGAGTTAAATGATTACCTACATTTCATCATATAGACTAGGATAAACTAATTTTCATAGTATCTAGCTTCATTCTTCAAGATAATGTCTCAATCAAATATCTTTCTTTTTCACTATTTACAATGAAGTATGGCTCCTGTTTTACACCCTGTAATAATTTATGTACACATTTTCCTTTCTCCATTATAGTGTCATACTTACACATGGAAGCAGTGCAATAACCATTTGTTAAATTGAAGTAAAATCAACAGGATATGTAGCACACCATAAAGCCTTCCTGTCTAAACCTAGTTTTCAGTTGGCACCATAACAGTTATTGAATTATGGTCAGGAAAAAAAGAATGGAAGAAAGCTAAGTATCAGCAAGAATGGGGTCTGGAACCAGCATGAGGAAAATGAACCAGTGGGAAGTGTAAGAAAGCCAAAGAGAAACAGAGGCTCTTAGCATGAGTTGTTACCCAGAATGCAACGCATCCATGATATTCAAAGCCATCCACTCACCAGAGCCTGTCAAAACTGCTCCAGCTCCTCCCAGATCAATCCTGATTGGCATCCGACAAAGATCCCTGGCACTTTTCATAGGAGACTTCAGTTACACTTGCCCCAGTCAGTACGTATAGCTATCACACTCACTGGGTGCCAAACACCATGCTACTGCTATCCATTCAACTTCCAAAATATTCGTGATTCCTAAATTTCCCCCCTCCACCTCTGAGTTAACCAATTGGGAGAGGAAGAGTGTGGACAGGAAAATGATAGAAAGGAGGAGGAATAGCAGAAAATAAAGAATCTTCTTCCTGCTTCCTGTTTACTATTATGGAGGTATCAACTTAGAGGAAAGCCCACAGCAAAAGAGAATGAGTGACTCCTTCAGAGTATAAATGGAAGAGGAAGAAAGCTATCCAGAAATTCTTGCTTGCTCTTTGGAGGAGCACAGAGGTAGCCACCACCTAGGCAAGGAATAGGAATGAAACTGCAGCCAGGTTTTAGGGGAAACTTCAGTGCCATCATAGGCTGTAGAGATGAAAATGGTGATTTTTAACAGAGTGAAATGGCCACACTGCCTGAGAGCAAGTTTCCTGACCAAAAGAACACTCCACAAATGTAACCAGCTATAGGCTTTAACAACGAAGTCTAGAGAGTACCCAGCAAATAGCACAAGGACCACTGTAGATAGAAGATTCTCTCCCCTCTTGCCCTGAGGACACAAGTTCAAGTTTTCAACCATCCCATAAAACACTCACTAGATAGTTGGATGGGGCCTAATAAGAAAGTATAATTCACTTATAAAAATAATGAATGTTAATGTTTAACATATGTATTAATTGCCTATTGTAATAAATCACCATAAACTCAGTGCCTTACGTCAACACAAATTTATTCTCTTATAGTCCTGGAGGTCAGAGGCCTGAAATGAATCTCAAGGAGGTAAAACCAAGGCATCAGCTGGGCTCTAGGTGGAAAAACATTTTCTTGCTTTTTCTAGCTTCTAGAAGCTGCCCACATCCCCTGGCTCATGACCCCCCTTTTATCTGCAAAGACAACAATGGCTATTCTAGTCTTACTCACATCACATCACTCTGACACTGATTAGTCGGCCTCCTTCTTCCACATTTAAAGGACCCTTACAGTTACATGGGGCCCACTCAGAAAATCTAGGATAATCTCTTTATGTTAAGGTCATCTGACTGACAACCTTAATTCCATCTGCAATCTGAATAACCCCTTGCCAGGTAACATAACATATTCACAATTTCTAGAAATTAGGAAGTATTCATTTTTGTGAGACTATTATTCTGCCTACCACAGTCCACCCTCTGGCCCAATCCCATATGCAAAATGCATCACCACATCCCAAGATCCTTCAAGGTCTCAACCCATTACAGTATCAACGCAAAGCCCAAAATCTCATCTAAATCTTATCAATTGAAAAGTCCAAAATCTCTTCATCTAAACCAGATATAGATGAGGTGTTGGGTATTATACATCCTGAGGCAAAATACCTCGCTATCTGTGAACCTGTGAAATTCAAGAAACAAGGTATCTGCTCCCAAAATACAATGGTGGAACAGACATAGGATAAAAGTTATAGATATTTTATTCAAAAGGGGAGAAAATGAGAGGACAAAAGGAGTCACTAGTGCCAAGCAATTTAGAAATCCAACAAAGGAAGCTCTGTTTGGTTTCAAGACCTGGGACTAATGCTCAGTGACTCTCCACTCTGCCCTCTGTGCTCTTGACACTGTCCTCTAAGTCATTCTCTCTCTTTCATGAAAGGTAGCATGTGGTTACAACTGAGTAAATTCATCAGCCTGTCTCTCGCCTGTAGAATTTGGGGGATCTGACAGCCTTCTTTCATTTCATCTCTGACCCTTGTGGTCCAAGATGGCAATGTTCTTAATGATATAACCGTCTCAAGAACTTTGTGGGTCTCCTATGTATGTCACTGGGATTCACACCATTAGCCAAAAAGCTCCTACACAGATCTTCTATGTATAATCCCATCTCTTTTCTTGGCTTCTACTGAGATGGATGAGAAGATCCATCAGTCTTGTACCTAATCTTTTCAACAAACCCTCTGTGTGACTAAAACTCTGACTTTTTGATCCTTCCAAACCACTAACTTAAAGATTTCAAACCATATCCTTGACTTTCTCTGCAGAGTGTACTTTCCTGACACTGAATCTCCTAATTTTATCTTTTGCAATCTGGCTAGATGGGAATTCCAAAATCATCAAGTCCTGGTTCCTTTTTACATAACAGTTTTTCCCTCAATTGATCTTTTTCCTATTGTATTTCGCTATAAGCAACAAGAATAAGTCAGGGCACACCGTCAACATGACTTGGAAATTGTCTCAGCTAAATATAAAAATTCATCATTTACAAGCTTTGCTTTCCTGCTAACTGCAGGACACATTCAACTAAGCTTTCTGCCACTATATGACAAGGATCCATTTCCTCCTGTTTCCAATAAAATTTTCTCTCATTTCCACCTGAGCCCTAACTAACAGCACCTTTAATGTCCATATTTCTACCAATAGTCTGTTCATAACAGTGAAGGTATTTTCTATGGTGATTTAGGTATTCTCTACTATGCTTTTCACTTCCTTCTGAGTCCTTATTAGCAGAGCTGCTAACATTCACATTTCTACTAACAGTCTGCTCAAGGCAATCAAGGCTTTTCTTATCATGTTTCTCAAAATTCTTCCAGTCTCTGCCCAGTGCCCCATTCCAAAGCCACTTCTACAATGTTAGGTATTTGTAACAGCAGCATCTCTCTTCCAGGTACCAAAATCCGCAATAGCTTTCTAGTTCTGCTGTAACAAATAACCACAAACTTAGTGGCTTAAAACAGCACAAGTGAGTTATGTTAAGGTACTAGAGGTCAGAAGTCTAAAATAAGTCTCAATGGGATAAAATCAAGGGGTGAGCAGGACTGTATTCCTTCTGGAGGTCTCAGGAAACAATCTGTTTCCCTGCCTTTTCCAGCTTCTAAAGGCTGCCCACATTCCTTGCCTCATTCCTCATTTTCAAAGCCAGCAATGACTGGACTAGTCTTTCACACACCACATTCCTTGGACACTAACTCTTCTGCTTCTCTCTTCCACATTCAAAGGACCCTTATGTAGCCCACCCAAATAATCCAGGATAGTCTCCCTATTTAACATTCAGCTGATTAGCAACCTTAACTGCAGCTGCAACCTTGATATTCATCTTCAAATGTTCCAGAAATTAGTATATGTCATCTTCCAGGGACCATTAATCTTCCTACACAATGTATCTTTGTATAAGGATAAATGTCCAACTGTGCTATGTTAATATGGACAACTATATAACCTGCCTCTGCTTTCCTCATTTGTTTCATGTCACATCACAATGTTATATTTTCATATGCTGGACTCCTTCCTCTTTCTCAAATGCACCATGCTAAGTCTAGGCCCAGGACCTTTGCACATGCTGCTTCCTTTGCCTGTCTTACTCTTCCTCTCCTCATCCCCATGGTAAGTAATACAACAATGAGTTTCTGCCTGGATCTACCTGGTTTCTAAGCTTATGCTCTTAATCACTCTGTTTTTCTACTCCACTGGGCAGTATCCCTCAACCTACCCCTAAGTCCACAGATGCTCACTGACCATCATACTGAAGACCAGTACTCATTGCCACCTCACTTTCCTTAATGTAGTTACCTTTCCCTACTAAAGTCAAAGGCCCACCATCAAATAACCAATTTATTCCTGTTTTAAACATGGCATTAGAGTTTGACCTCAGTACACTTTTTCCTTTAAACTACTAAAGTTCTTTAAATCACTAAACTTTTTTTTTTCAAATTACTAACTCAGGAAAAAAAAGTGCTTTGGTTTTATCCACTTCTCTTATGGGGATTAATCAGACTATAAAATCTGTGAACATTTCAGAAATAGTTTTAATAAACCAACAGAGGAAACTAATCACTTTGGGAACCTGGCTAGATTAACTGTTAAAATCAGATATCTAAAACTCATACTAAAGTCCTAGAACAGTGCGTGTTTATACTCTCATTTTTAGTCTCTCATTTATAGAGACAGCAGAATGTTATCGTGATCATCATCTTGAAAAATATTCCCTAGACTTTAAATAAGGTAAGTAGAATTCTATTTATTATTATGCTAGTCCTTAAGATTCCAGAATTCTCTTTAGTCTTTTGTTTTAGTTTGCTAAACTGCTTAAAGCAGAGACCATGAAATGGGTTGGCTTTAAACAATGGGAATTTATTAGCTTACAGTTGAGGCTGTGAAAATATCTAAATCAAGGTGATGCTTTTCTTTCCAAGGTCATCCTTGTTCCTCTGCCACATGGCAAGGAACCTGGCAGCTGGTCTCTCGCTTCTCTTCTAGGTTTAGTTGCTTTCACCTTTTGTTTCCATGGCTTTCTCTCTCTCTGTCTGAATTTCATTCTCTTATAAAGGACTCCAGTAAGAGGATTAAGACCCACCCTGGGCCACATTTTAACTGAAGTTACCTCTTCAAAAGGTCCTACTTACAATAGATTTACACCCACAGGAATGGATTAGCTTTAAGAACATGCTTTTCCAGGGTACATACAGTTTCAAACAAACACATCTTTCATAGATCTTTTCTTTCCATTGTTAGCATTCAGTCCTTTATTTTTTACATAATAAGCAAAGTTTTATGACTATGAGTCAGATAGTAGTCAAAAAAAAGAAAAACAAAGTTGATGACTTGAAGATCTTGATATAGATTCCAAACTGTTTCCTGGACACTTTTTTCTTTTGAAAATTATTACAAGTGGCACAGATCAAAAGCCTCATTTCTTAATAGATGCTCTCTTTAGCACTTTATTATTTAAATTTCCTAAGCAGCTTTAAATAAAATTTCAACAACAAAAAATAACTTTAGCAACACTAGGGTTGCTGTTATGATAAAAACCAGGTATGATTTTGAAATATATTTCAATTTCATTTATTATGCACATATTATAAAAGACTAAAATTAGTATTAATAGATTCATATACTACAATAATTTACAAAAACTATTTATAGTTTCAAAAAGTACTGAATGGCAATCATTTCAAATGCTATTAAAGGGAAGAATGAAGTAGACAAAAAGCAAAAATAATTGAAAAATGTAAATGTTCTTATTTATTTTAAAACTAAGAGATAGAGGAAAGATGGTTATATTATGACAGGAGAAATCTGATTGTTCAAATTCTCTTCCATTTATTTAAAGCATACATGATAGCACAAAGAAACTTATCTGATAGGGTCATAGGTTCATATGCAATCTGAGAGCATCTCAGCTTTTTGCAATTTGTTACTACTCCTGCCATAACATTTTACATACTCTACAAAAATATCTGCAGTACCCTCAATTTACTATAAACTGAATCTATAAAATCTCCGGAAGTCTAAAAGCTTTTGTCTCTCTGAAACCCACAGAATCCCAGTAAAGCAGCAGGAGCCAGAACTGGCTTTCTAACAAGTTTCCACATCCTAATAGCAAACCTTTGCAAGGTAACCAAGCAGAGCCAAAGGTCCACCTGATGTCAATTTTAGAATTCAAATCTTAGAACAAAAGAAATTACTAGGACATAGTCCATACATCAGTAATATATGCCTACTGAGAACACAGCAGGCAGTATATGCTCACTGATTGATTGGCTGTATGAAATAAAGTTCATAATTTGGCAGGTAATGAAATTTTACATCTTCAAATTTAGTAAACTATATTTGATAGACAGTATTCTGTCCAAACATTGGGCTTGGTCATAACAAGGAAACAACCAATCAATGAATCAAATGTATTGATGTACTGTACCTGTGGACAATGTTGAAAACCATATTTTATGTCCCCTATCTATTTGGAACACAATACTACCTCAAAAAAGCTTGCAATGCAAATCAAAATGAATATTAAACCTTCTTTTAAAAAAATTAACCAAGAAAAGATATCGATTGCTTGAGACTATTTCCTACTAATTGTCGAATTGTCTAACAACAAAATGTAAAATGCATAGTCTTGAAGGCTTCTATTTGTGACAGCTCAGACACTCTACAGAGGAAGCTAGGGAGGACACGAATGAAATTTAAAAGATCTTTGGAATTTTTAAGGGTACTTTAACACTATTTCTTTATTGGGAGCTTTAGTGTCTGTATAGCTTTCCTGTTACTCAAATTGGCAGTTCTGAAATAACTTTGTTTCCAGGTCACAGAGATAGAAAATCAGAGATTAAAAAAAAAAAAAAAAA
>JAQZBX010000976.1:39202-92134 GCA_029593785.1 Cabassous unicinctus | reverse complement strand
ACTGATTACATACCACAATGGAGTTTTATCATTTTGTGAAAAAAGTCTGTAAACTTTATGGGTAGAAAAATTATATCTGGTTATTTCATGTTACATTTCTTCATTAGTGATGTTTGATATTTTCCATATATTCTTCATCTTTTAATTCTCCATTTGAGAATTATTTGAAAATATTTTTTTATTCACTGGATATGGGGGTAGTATTTCTGTAATTGATTTGTATATCTCATTATTGATTATGAATATCATTTATTAACTTTTAAATTCGTTGTAGTTATATCCCTACCTTTGTCATTTTATTTTAATTGTATTAAGTAGTTTGAAGTTTGGTGCTGTTAAATTTTATGTAGTCAAATCAATTGAACTTTTCCTTTGTGATATAATCTATTGTTTCATTTTCAGAATGTCATTGCTCATTCAGTAAATACTCACCTACAGATTTTAATATTTATATTTATATATTTATTGCATTTGTTTAGTCCACTTGGAATTTATTTTGAGATAATGTATGAAGAAAGAATTTAATATTTTAAGTGGTTAGCCAAATTTTCCAATATAATATACTGAAAAATCTACTTTTTTACTCTTAACAGTGCTGCTACTTTTATTATATACAAAATTCCTAAGATATTAGGTTACCTCCTCTATGGCATCAATATGATATAGTACAGCTTGTTTGATTTTTCCAAATATAGCTTGCATTTTAATATACAAGAAAACTTCTCATTAATCACCTTTTTAAAAAAAATGTCTTTGCTATTCTTACTCTTTTCTTTTCACATGTCCTTTAGAATCACTTTGCCATATTATAAAAAATCCTCATTTAAATTTTGATTAGAATTGGTTAATTCAGTTAATTTGGGAAGTATTCTTTTCCACTTATCAAGTATCTTAAATAGCTTAATAGAAGTTTGGAATTAATTTCATTTGTTCATTTGCTAAGTGTATATTTTTGCTAAGTGTCAGGTACTGTGATGGGCACTTTGGATATAGTGAAATACTGACATAGTCTGTGTTCTCTATACACCTTTTTGATAGATGCCTTCCATCCATGAGAGGATAAAAACAAGCTGGCTAAATATTCTGTGCTGGTTATTTAAGAAAAATCATTCAACAGATAGAATACATAAACCTAGTGACAGTGCAGCTTAAATAAATATACTTAAAGTTTCAACTGATAAATCCATGGAAACAGTTTTGGAATAACACATAGCTATAGATTTCCAATTTATTGGAAGATTTTGTTCACAGATATCTTGAAAGCTAAGACAAGGAAACTATCTAGTTTTGATGTATCTTGAACATGGTAGACATTCTATGCATATATCTGGGTTTGAGTTGATTCTAAATGAAGAATAAAATAATACACAAACTACTCTTTTCTTCATCCATAGTAAAGCAGTTTTATTGCTAGTGTGTAATCTATTCTGGTTCATATAACTGCTTCATTCTATTCAGAACTATTTTTTTTCTGGAAAAAAACTAAATCAATTAAAAAGGAAAGAAAAAAGTTAATCACTTACAGAGTAGATTTCACTTTATCCTTTGGATAGAATGATATTATCACCATGTCTAGTGATAATTTTAGCCTTTCTTCGTAGAATGTAATTTGTTGAAAATGAAGCCTCCAATTTAAATGTTTCTGATTGCAATGTACATGTTTCTATGTAATTTTGGTATCTGCCATTATTTCTGAGTATACTTGAAAAACAATTTCTTTAAACGTTTCATTTCTTTAGAGTTGCTCAGTTGATTTTTATAGATTGTTCAGTATCAGACAGATAAAAATCCCAAACAATTTTATGCCTTTTCTGGGTTTGTTGAAATTATTTTTATCTTTGAATTGTGGTATCCAATTATGTCTCTGTGTTCATTGTCTGTTCCCAAATAAACACTCATCAACACCCTATTATTGTTTGAAAACAATCATTTAAAATATAATATCCTTTCTGAGTCATGCAAAACATATTTTCCACAAATTGCCGAGAAAGAAGGTTAAGAAAAGTGAAGTGTTTGCCAAAGTATTGGTGCTTCTGCTGAGCGTTCATTGTTACTTGTGTAATTATTCATCTCTAATTAATGGAAAAATCTATTAATATCTGTATTTATCTTAAATTATATTTTATATCTTCTCCACCACAAGTAACAACCAATTCTTGAGAATTGTGAGTTTTTTTCCCCTGAGAATAATCATAAGACCTTATGATCATATAATGCCTTATAGTTTATAAAATGTTTTTCACAAACAAGGTGTCAGTTAGGTCTGCAAGATTGGTAGAGAAAGATATCACATTTTTTCATGAATAAGGAAAAGACTAGGAAGTTATGTGACTTCAGTAAAATATTATTTTTCTTTTATGTTCGGGGAAATGAAGGAGCTTATTCAATAAGGGTTAGAGAGACATGGGATGAAATTGGAGAGCTGGTGAGAGACAACTGTATATAAGACATAATAAGAATTGCTAAAGTAATATGAAATAAATGCTACTATTTCAATTATGTCATAGAGGTAATATAACTTGGAACATTGTTTGCTTCTAGTTTATGATTTTAGCTTCAATATTTTCCTAATCAAAGTATCCATTAATGCATATAGTTTTAATAAATGTGTTTTTCACATCCATTTGCATTTCATGGAAGTCTTTATAAATGATTTTGTGGTGAATGGGAAAACCATGGTTCTCTGCTATTCAATTTATAATGAAGGATAGTAATTTATACATATGCCAGCATATTTTAAAGAAGCAAAGAATTCAGAGAAGTAAAAGAAATAATATGCAAACATCAGTATTTCTCCCACTGTGAATATAAAACTATTATGTTTTTCATATTTGCCTCATCTTTAATAAATGTATGAAACTTTTCAGGTAAGGTAGAAATGACCATGAGCACCATTCCCAGTCATTTCTCCTCTCTTCTTTCTTCCCCAAAGGAAGCCATCAGTCATAGATTGAATTATGTACCCAAAGAAGGAAGGACATATTCTGAATCTCAATCCACATTCTTGTGAATGTGAACCAATTATAAATAGGACCTTTTGAAGACGTTAATTTTAGTTAAGGTGTGGTCAACTGAATTACAGTGGGTCTAAATCCATTTTACAGGAGGCCTTATATAGAGAAGAGATTGGAAGCCAGAAGTCAGAGAAGTCCACACAGGAAGAAGCTGGAAGTCAGGGGGAACTGGAAGAGCAGACACAGGAGAGAGATTTCCATATGATGGGAGACAGAGATGCAAGCCAAGGAACCCCAAGGACTGTGGTCGTCACCTGAATGTTACAGACTTTGGGGAGAAAAATTGGCCTTGCCAATGCCTTGATTTTGGACTTCTGACCTTGGAAAACTATGAGATATTAAATGCTTGTTGCTTGTTTGCTTGTTTGGATGTTATTTTTTGCTTGTTTGGATGTTATTTTTTACAGTAGCCTGGCAAACTAAGATACCACCATTAAAAATATGGTGTGTGTGTGGAGTTAGTTTGATATATAGCATAATTTCCTCATAAGTTTTAAAATTTTACAGAAATATTGTCAATATTGTACGTATTATTTTGCAGTAGAGTTTAGCCTTTACTTCATTAAACAAACATGTGTTGAGCACTTATTATATGACAGACACTATCAAAGGTGAATGAATGACTATAAGTTCCTGCTTTCAATGTATTTACATTATTGTGGAGTTGTTATGTCAAAAGATGAAAAAAAGCTGTGATGAAAATAAAACATGGTTAAGGAATGGAGCTTACTGAATGTGGAGGTGAGAATAATGTTGTTATTACAAATGGCCCTTACTGATAAGTTGAAATTTTATCAGAAACCTTGGGAAAAATGAGAGATTCAAACAAGGAAATATTTGGATTCTAGCAAGAAACAATGGTAAGCAAAAAAGCCCTGAGGCAAGAGGATACTTGGAGCAATGGTGATGCTAAATTTGAAGGGGTGCTGTGGGGGAGAGTGGTAAAAGATGACAGAGAGGTAGCAGAGACCATATCTTGCCAAATACAGATATATTTATAAGCCTCCAGGACATTTTTGAGAGTGAAAGGGGGCACTATTAATAACAGGGTTTTACAAAATCACAAAACAGGACTCGGTTAAATTGTAATGTCAGATAACTCTACATTATAAAGCTCTGACTCAAAATGCGATCAAAAAAGCATTGCTTTTGATCCGGAAACTGCTATAATCTGATTCCTAAAGTAACATGATCTTTGTGACTGTTATGTTGAGAGTACACTGACGGAGGGAAAAGTAAAAGCTGGTAGATAATTTAAGAAGCCTCTGCAATAATCGTGCCCAAGAAATGATAGTGGCTTGATCTAGTCCAGGAGTTCCATGGACCTCTTTGCCAGTCAGGTGAAAACCACAGCCTCCTTACTAAGTCCACTCTAAATTGTGTATATTTAATAAATATATCACACCTGCACCAACATCTCCCCACAAGAATAATGTTTTTTTGAATTTCAATTCAAGCTCATGGACCCCTTGTTAAGAACTCCTGGTCTGGTCAGATAGTAAAGGAGGTGATGAGAAGTTGTTGAGTTCTGAATATTGGTTTTACCGGCAAATTAATTAAAGGAGCGCATATTTATTGGCATTTGAAAAGGCCAATACAAAATATCCCTTTATTCTTCATATAAGTTCTTAACAAAACTGAGAGATGAAATGATAGATAAATAAAAGATAGAGATAGATAGAAAAAAATGTCAGCTTTATTGCTTTAGAGATGTTGAAGAACATTGCTTCAGTGGGTGACTAAATGTGCTTGCTAATATTGTATCACATAACTAGACTTACGAAGGCAGTGTTGGATAATCACAGGCCTTCAGGCAAGAGCAAAACATTTTCGGCTAAACATATCCCTTAGTTTGGAGCACACCAGAGAAAATGCTCTCTGTGGGCAGACAGATTTTCAAGAAATAAAAAGAAGAGAATGCAGTGAGCTAGGCACTCTGAAAAGCTTTTCCCAAATTTGCCAATCAGACAGTGTACCCTTCCCCTGGGAAACAGTGAGTGAGGTGGGTGGTAACAAGAAAGTTACACTATTTGATATTCCTCCAAATTGAAATATAAAATCAGAAAAAGAAAGTTTACTCCAATAGTATTTTTCTCATTCAATCTGCAATGTGAGTAAGGTAGCAGTACAACTTGATAAATTAGATAGTCATCATTTAACTGTCCAGGTTGGGAGATGCATTTTGGCTCCTGGTCCTTGTCTTCAACACATGAGCATCCTTGGGACTGATTAATAAAGAAAAAAAAAATACTAACTAATCTCACTGTTGCTCATAACTAGCAGATTCCCCAGCAACTACATCTCAAATTCTACCTTAATCAGTCTTAACCAAACATCTCATTTTCTTGGTAATATTTAGAGAATGGTAACATTAGTTTTATGCATTTAAATGACTCACCAAAGTGTGATATTTGGAGCATTGTCCTTCTGAGTCCCCAAGAATTCCAATGTTTAATGAGTTAGAATTTTACCCAAACAACTTGCAATACATGAAAATTAGGAAGAGGAACATCCAATATTTGCATTCAGCTCATGGTAAATTGATATCTTTCTGAGTTCCATGCTTTACTCAGTAGCTATGCTTTCTGATTTCCCATTCTTTGTGTGTCTCTCTCTCACAATACACACACACATATACACACATGCACACACACATACACATATATATAGGGTAGATAGATTCCTTTTGTGTGTTTTGGAGGAGCCTAAAGACGTAAAAGAAGTAAATAATGTGTTACTGGATAGCCTGTAAACTATATCTGTTTTCCTTTCTTAAAATGAAAAAAAAAAAAAGAAGAAATTATATAAAATAAAATGAAAAGCTGCTGTTCTATTTGAGCCAACTATGCAGACAAATGTGGATTAAGTAGGTGGAAAAGTATAGCCTGAGCATGAAATCTATTTAAAATCCTCTCTGAGTATCTGTTCCTTTAATAGCCATGGTGTGTCATGGCACTTTATACTCTCTAAGAACATTTTTCAACCTGGATTTTTTTTTGTTAGCAAATTACTGGGAAGATGCAACTGTGAATATAATCACCTATACAATATAAAACTCTTTAAAATTGGTTTAGGTTAGTGAGATCTCAAGCACATTAAGGCTGGGAAATAAAGAACTTTTTAAGGCATGGGTTGGGTGATCTTTGCAAAGACTCTTGTGCCTACCAGGCTCACGATTGGAAAGTGTGCTGAAAACTCCCCACCTCCAGATGTTGACTAATACTAGATAAGTTTTTTTTTTTTTACAAATCAATTTTATTGTTACATATTAATAAAGCATAAATCCATCCAAAGTGTACAATAATGATATTCAGTGCAATCACATATTTGTACATTCATTTCATTCATTCTTAAAGAATCCTCATTATTCCAATAAACAAAAACCACACAAACAAAACTCATCGCTTCTCAATCTCTCTGTGCTTCCCTTGCCGTACATAGCTGCTATTCTTTTCCTTTTCTCTAGTATATCTGTATTTATATTTTGTAAAAACAGTCATATATGCAATATCACCCACATTCATGTTTTACATGAGGTTTTACTGTCATAAACAGTACCATGTTACAGTTTTTATCTTTCCTTCTAGTAATAGATATGTTTGCTTTTAATAGTACAAAATTTCAAACTTTGTTTAACATTTACTGTTTTTCTTTCCTGTTTGCTTACTACTACTTCAAGGGAATACACATAATTTTAAAGCAGTGGATAAATATTAACCTCTTTGTAGAGGTTGAGACTCAGCACAGTTTTAAGAGAATGGAGTTTATCGCAGTATACTCATTTTCTTAGAAAGCCATTCTTCCATTAGTATACACACTATTATTCTAAGTCCAATTTATGAGAATGTTATCATATGCAATTATAGTATTCTACAGCACATTAAATAATACTTCTTAATAGCACTGATAAGTTGCTTAAATAACTTTGAGATTATATAGTCTCACTGTGAAGCCACCCACTTACAAACAGCAGTTCAAATTTATATGTAGTTGCATAGAAAGTGAATAATGCAGCACCTCAATTTATGGCTTTAACTAGAGTCAGATTTTCTCTTTTCTAAGAGTCCCTTATTCAAGCTCATTGTCTGGGAGGATGTTTTTCCTTTCTTTATTGTTTTGCCCCTTTAAGGAGATCAATTATAGTGACATAGAAACACTTATCACTTGTTTTTACTCTTATGGAACTTATGGCTTTGAGTTTCTGGTGAACCTTAAAGCTTTATATCAAATGAAGTGAAATGAACTCTTCTTTATAAATATTCATGTGTTCTTCCTTTTAATGATTACCCTTTTAAGAGGATTGCAGTAATTCAAAGAAGATTAAGTATGGTTTAATTGTCTACTATTCTTATTTCTTAAATCTTTTCTATCCCCTTATGATACATTTTCTATATGGGCAAAAGTATGGATGGGAAGCAAAAATTTGCTCTTTAAGTTTTGCCACTATAGAAGGACCCTCAGCTAATTTTAAAGGATAAACAGAAAAAATTAAAATGTTTAGGGAAAAACTTTGATCCACTTGAGTCAGAGCCAATGAATGATAGGTATCTTAAAGAGAAACAACTTCTATGAAATGCTTATATCTAATTCCCCTTAAAAACTTTTTAAGACTCGTATATCATTTCTGATAAATTCCTTAAGAAATCTTATTTCTTTCACATAGTAAGGACTATTGGTGAAATTTTAAACATTTATGGAAGCATATTTTCTCTATCCCTCTTTTGTAAATCAAGGTTTATGTTTGTTATGAGGATACCCAGATGATGATATGGATAAGGAGGTGTTCTATCCATTGCAAATTTTTTTCCTGGTTTATATGTGTCATTCTCCATGTCTGAGCAAGCTACTATACGCTCTGCATGTGACTTGTAAAATAATTCGGCTTTTAGAAGAATTCTAATGTTTTTCTCTAAGTCTACAAAATGAAAAATGCAGATTTCACAAATTGCTTAGTCTTTTCTTCTTATGTCAAATGCGAAGGTCAGATTGTATGCTCTTTAAAATTAAATCCTTACTTTTATTGTATCTTCAAGGCACCTGGAGATTTTGGGTTTTGATGATACTATCTCATCATCCAAATTTCATGAAATCATGGCCTAGGTTGGAGTTTGTAAATTGGCACTAGTTCAACATTTCTGAATTGGCCCTTCATTTTGTAGAAAGTGCCTATTTATATCTTGCTTGATTGAAAAATAATTTCAACATAAACTCTGTAGAACTAAAGAACATAGCTATAGGTAGAGTTAGTCAAAGAACTCTTGAAATGTCTTAGAGAGCCACTTAAATAATTAATAAAAACTCTAGATTAGAATTAATAGACATGAACTTAGCCCTGGAAGAGAAAACAAGCAGGGGAGAGTTAGAATCCAGTTTTACTAGGTAAAAGGTGATCATTTGTTCCTCAATTTATTATAAAAATATGTCACCACATTTATTTGATGAAAGCATGTTTTTGAGACATCTATATGGAGTTCAGATCTGTAACCTAAGTCAAGTAAATCAGAATAGCTCTTTGATTAGGGATTGTTTTATGCTTTATCAAAATAATATTCCAATTTGGCCTTATGGAATTCTTTAATAGAATGGCAAGTTTGAAATTTACTTTTAATTATTTTTAATTCAATTTAAAATATTTTTCCATTTGATCATTTCCAATATGAAGGCCATTTTGGCCTTAATTTTCTAATTTTTATAATTTGTTTTTATATCACAAGCATGATAAAAAATGATAGATATTCTAATATCCTTTGATATTTTTCTAGGTTGTGATTAAAGAAAAACTATTCATACAATTTAGGATTGATGTACTAAGGGATTCATGCGTCAGGCAGCATCTCATTAAAAAAGTAGAAGGGAGCTCAAATGAGAGGGTGAAAGGGGGAGCTCATGTAGGCTGATTGTGAAAGCAACGGAGGAAATGTTCTGGTGGGCTGGCATTAAGTTTGCATTTTACAAAGGGAGGTATTGCAAAGTGGGGAGCAGATATATATTGATTAGTGTTGTATGTTTATCTATTCTGACAAACTGTCTCTACTGGACAGAAACTACTTTTATCACCATATGTTGCCTCTCACCAACCCTGTAGGGTGTGCTCTGTTTTCCTAGGTCAATTGTTTTTGTCTTCTGGAAATGTCTTTCTTGGACAGGGGTCTTCTCTCAGCAATGCCCAATGCAGGTGGCCATTTTACTTCCATAGTTTGGATTTTTTAGAAGCTGTTTGAGGCGACACACTGTTTAGTACTAACTGTTAATAATTTTCTGGTAATATCCAAGGAATAAGACACTTTTGTTGAATTGAGAAGATATCAGGAAATTGAAGGTTATCAATAACAAGGCTCCAACAATTAACACCAGTAAAATTTTTTCATCTAAGAAGTTTTATATAAGAAAGTATTATACAAATTTACAAATTCCTCTGAATTAAAAATTAATTGCATCCATATTTTTCATCTTGTCATGATCTCTCCAAGCTTTGAATTCTGCAACTATATCTTTTACTGTCTCCATAATAAAATCATGCAGTGTATATTTGCTTATGTATGTTTGTATATTTAATTGATTTTTATTTGCACACATATTTTGTTTTCTCAAGATATATAGTAAAGTCTTTGACCACAATGACCATATACTTTGCTTCTTTATATGCTCTTATTTCCTGGTAAAATGTTGAACACTTAAAGAGTACTTGCTGAATGATAGATTAACAACACTTACTAAACCATTAGAAAAACAAAGATCAAATAGTGTAATTGATTTTGAGCAGGCACAATGCTTACTCATATTTCCTGTATGTATAATTATCTGACTGTTGTGGGTAGTTTGAAAATATAACAACCACATAGACTTGCTAATGTGGCCAACATTTTTTATTGTGGTTATATTCAATGTGGCAGGACTATTTTATTTCCTCCAGCTCATCCTTCTTAGTTCCTGGAGTTGGTAATAATGTACCTATTATATTTTCTAGTTGACTTTGGTGAGATATCCTGGATATCTTCCATTTATTATTCCATAATGAATCTTTACAATTCTCAGGGGAATTCGAATCTAGATAGACTTGAAAATTGTCTTTAATAATATAAAGAGATATTATTCACAGTTGTCTTTAGCACATTTTTTTTTCCCCTGAGGGCCTTAAAGAAACATTTTTAAAAAGTTAGTAGCATTAAATCCTTTAATTGGTTACCTATACATTGAAATCTGGGAAAATTGGTAAAATATTATGTGGAATTTGTGTAAGTATTATATAGAATACATAATATAAGTATTATGTAGATTTATTGCACATTTAAATTGGACTCAAATCTCATGGCTCCAACCTCTTGATGATTACTTACATATAATTTAAAAATTGAGTTACTTAATATTTCCCAAACATGACAATGTTTCCTTTATAAATTTTCCATTCATTGAAAAACAACTATATCGGTAATCATTATGTGAATGTCACAGTCCTAATTAGTACTTGGAAAAGTCTCTATAGTCATTAAATTTCAGTTATCATTGTTTCTTTCTTCTGTTCTTAACTTGATAGTTGTGTGATCTTGTCCAAACTTTGCCAGTCTTTCAGGTCTAGCTCAATTCCCACCTTCCCAATAAAGTCATCACTAATGTTGGGGACATCATGTGAACTTATAGCACTTATTCTTTCAACCTACATATACAGTTAACTGATCTTTTTACTAATTCTGAACATTTTATTAAATATTCTGAAATATATATGTTTTTCCTCTTTGTTTTAGGAGGCTAAAAATTATAATGCACTATATTTCACCATGGACAGTTTTAAACCTGCATTTAATAACATGTCAATCTTTTCTCATTTTGAATGCTATTTGCAATCTGGATAATTGCATGTCCATTGGAAAGAACTTGATCAAATATCTAACTAATTTTTCATAAAAGTTAAAGTTTTCCACAGAAATAGAAAGTATGCCTCAAACTCTGAGGATTTGTATATGGCATGTCCTACGCAAGCATGTTACTCAGAAAGAAAATAAACGAAACACTGGACTGCTGCCTATATCAGTGGTCCCAAAACTTTTAATCACTAAAATACAAAATAAATGATGTTCAATAAGAGAGACGCCATAGTTTATGTGAAAGGAACTTCAAATTGACCTTCAGGCTCTGGGTTACAGAATAGCTCCTGCCAATGGAGGCCCACAAAGTGAGGACCCTATACCAATGCCATCAGACTTCAGGGCTACACAGCTTGGAGAATGAGACATACAGAAAATAGGACAAGACAAATAGATGTAAAGCTCTGTCAAATCAGTTTTGGACAAGTTTCCTTCTGCCTGGATGTTCCCAAAGATCCCTAGAAAAGAGCTCACCTGACTGCAATTTCCCTTTTTTTGGATTATAAATTCACAATGTCCCCTAAACATTTTGGAACACCTGCTTTTACTTGGCATTGCCCAATTCACAAATTGTTATACTGTTAATAAACCTCTATTCTTTCCATTTGCAATAGCAGATTTTTAACAATGTTGGCATCAGAAGTAGGATCAGACCATCTCCTTCAGCCTCCAAGATCTTGTCAGACATGGACACCGGTACCTTCTGAGCCCTTTAGGTTCTCTATTTTCTCTAGCCTCTTCAAAGATAAAAGGTAAATTCTTTCAGAACTGAACTCTCCTTCTTTGCATCACGGTTCTTAGAGCTCTATTTTCAGTTTGTTACTAGAAATTGGAGTTTAAGTAATTACCTTTACTTACTGTCCTGGTTATAAAAGTGGTTTAGCAAAGTCTTCTGAATTCCGTTTGGGGATTCTAGCCCATTACATGTTCAAACAGTATGGTACTGGTATTCATTTTGTTTTTGGATCAATGGCAAAATACTACCTTGGATAGTCTGTCAAATAAATTGCCAATTTGGGGATCCTTTTCATTAGATAAATATGTTTTTATGATTGCAATTGGAAAATTGTGCTTCTAAAATAAGACAAGTACAATGGGGGGTTAATTTTGATGAGTATTTAGAGGGCTCAAAATGGGTTCAAGAGTCTAAAATTGTACCCCTAAAAGACACTGTCTCCAAATTATCTCAAGCTAATCAGAAACTAAAATTTCAAATGCTCACTTCAAATTCCTCTGACTTCATACCTTCTGCTCCATTATCTCAATATCCCCACTGCCAGCTTACCCCTCTGAGTCCACCACCTCTTCCTCTTCTTCACCATCTGAAATTCCTTTCTACTCTGAGCCCTATCTTCAAATGCCTTTCAAGATAAAACAAAAGAAACACCAACTCTGATGCCACTCAGAGGCCTGACCAAATTACCCTCACCCTTGGTTTAAGGCAGGGGTTCTTAACAAGGGGTCTGTGAGCTTGAATTGAAATTCAAAAGAAAACATTATTCTTGTGGGGACATGTTGGTGCAAGTGTGATGTATTTATTAAATAATACGCAGTTTAGTGTGCGCTTAGTAAGAGTCAGTGATTATCACCTGACTGGCAAAGGGGTCCATGGAACAAAAAAGTTTAAGAACCCCTGGTCTAAGGCCAAATTTCAGGCCATAGCTAAAGAATTCCCTGACCAAAGGAAGACCCTCAAAAATTTACTGAAGAATTTCACATATTAAATCAGTCCTATCATCTTGGCTTGCCTGACCTTTATCAACTCATTCATATGTTAGGTGGGTCTGGAGAAGCCCCAGATTGGGTTAGAATGGCAAATTGAAATAACCTAGAAAAAAATATAACCATTAAGGTAGCTCTCCTTTTTATAGATAGAGCTAAAATCTTATCTCAACAATTGATAGATGCCGCTCCTAAGGCCTTTCCCTGCAAGATTGATTGGGCCAAGGTCCATGTCTGCAAGCAGGATGAAGACGAACCTAATAAAGACTAGCAAAAAGGTTTGCCATATACTCTGGACTATCCTTAGATGAACCCAGAGCTGGAATTGGTTTTATTGCTGTTTTTCAGCAAACTAAAGGCCGACCTTATTACCTTAGTAGAAAGACACAGACTTGATTGGGGAATAGTCCCATTTTCTAGATGGCAAACTTGTGAAAAGGGTCCTAAACAAGCCAAACTACTTGGCTATATTACAACAAATCATCCTAAATCATCCCATAATCCAAGACCTCCTGGGGTCTTTCATTATTGCAAAAAACTGGGTCCCTAGAGAAAAGACTGCTTTAAATTAAAAAGCAAACATGACAATGCTGTCAATTCACAACCTCCACCATGTAATGCAGATTGACTGTTCTCCAAGGTTACTTATGGGTTACTGCTAGCCCTCACACTTAACTGGAAAGGGCACCATAGCTCAAAATTAATGGAGAATCTTGCACTTTCTTAAACAATACTGGTGACACTCTCTCTGCTATCAATCCCTCCCTATTGAAGCAGGCTATACCTCAGAGTAAATATACTGTAGTTATTGTGGGTGACACTAGTCAAGCTCAAACTACTTCCAAATTGGTCCCAATATCAGTTTCCCTAGGACCATTCACAAAAATGCATTCTTTCCTACTTTGTGATACCACCCTAGTTGATCCATTAAGATGAGATTTCCTAAGTTAATAGAAATGTGATCTCACGTTTAATGAAAAGGAGGAACTTATTTTATTCTTATGTGACCCAGAATCCCTTTCAGACCAAGAAGAAATTCTATGTCACTTGCATATACTGAGCTTAGCAACTGATTCCACTGTAGAACAATCAATCGATAGTAATCTATTAGTATCCTCCATTCCTAAAGCATTATGGACTCAATATCCTTCAGATATGGGGAAAAAATAAAAGTACAGAAACAATTTTAGTCCAAATATGCCCCACCAAACCCCTTCCCAAACTTTCTCAAGATCCCCTCAAATGAGAAGCCATCAGAGGTTTAACTCCCATTATTCAAGACTTGATACAGAAAGATTTAATAATTCCATGCACTAGCCCCTGCAATATTCTCATCCTCCCTGTAAGAAAACCCAATGGAAAGGGTGGATATTTGTCCAAGAACTATGAGCAATAAATAAAATTGTCATTATTCACTTCCACATAGTCCCAAATCCAGATAGACTCCTATCTGAGATTTCCCCTGGGATTACTTATTTCACTGTAGTTGACTTCTGAAATGCATTCTTTAGCATACCAGCCCACTCTAATAGCAGTATCTATTTGCATTCACATGGAATAATTTACAAAATAACTAGACAGTTACCTTTAGGTATTCACTGACTCCCCCAGTTACTTTTCTCAAACTCTTAAAAAGTACTTACAAACATAACCTTTCCCTTGGTCTCCACTCTTTTAAAATATATTAATGATGTCCTCGTATGTTCCCCAAATGAATAAATATGTCAGGTTGACTCCCAACTTTTACTACAACAGCTAGCCTTAAAGGTCCATAAAGCCTCTAGAGACAAACCCCAATTCATGTAGCAAGAAGTCAACTATCTTGGGGACCTTCTTTCCAACCAGGGGACTCTAGTAGATGTCAAAATTATCTTTTCTATACAAGGCTTTCCCAAACCCTAGGCAAAAAAATAAGCAACTGAGAGAATTCTTAGGTCTTTATGGGTATTTTTGGAACTGGATATCAAACTCCTTCCTTCTATCTCAACCTCTCTGAATTCCTAAAGTATACCATACCCGAGCTTTTGAGTTGGAATTAAAATCAGATTGATGCCTTTAATAATCTAAAGGAAGACTTAGAAGCTACCCTTGGTCTACCTAATTTTGATTTCCTCTTTCAGTTGCTTGTCCATGAAAGAAAGGGAAATGCCTTAGGAGTAATAACCCAAGGGCACTGAGGAGTAAACTGGCTTATTGGATATTAGAGTATGGAATTTGATGCTATAGCTTGAGCATATTTGCCTTGTGTATGATCAGTAGCTGCAGCAATCAAAGTAGTTGAAGTTACTGCAGATATAGTAATGCAGAACCTACTTGATCTTTTTGTTCCTTGTGCTGTGGAATGCTTAGTTAATTCAGCTTTAACTCAACATCTCTCTGCTGCATGACTAACATCTTTCAAACTTATGCTTCTCTCTCCTTCTCATATGCACATTCATAAAACCTCTCCTTTAAACCCTGCCACTCTGCTCCCACTTCCTGACAAAGGAGAACCCAATCATAAAAAAACTACATAGTTCTTATGGAAACCTTAGTTTGCCCCTAAGCCTGACACCCCAATACACAATACAACCAGGTCTAATTCTCTTTACTAATAGGTCATATTTAGCCACCAATAGCAAATGCTAATCTGTATATGCAATAACTACCTTAACAGAGATTCTTGAGAGCAGTCCCCTTCCTAAAGAAACTTCTGCCCATTAGGAAGAATTAATAGCTCTTACTTGAACTTGCCAAATATCTAAAGGGTTAAGATCACACATTTACAGTGATAGTAGATATCCCTGTAGCATAGTACATTATTTTGGTATGCACTGGAAACAATGAAGTTTCCTTATCTCCTCTGGAACTGCCATTTAGAATAGAAAGCATGTAGCTAACCTATTGGAAGCTCTTTTATTCCCCAAGGCTACTGCAGTTATCATAGTTAAAGTTCACACCCAAGAAACCCTCAATTCAGATGAAAGCAAGGGAAATGACTTGGCTGATTGGACCACTAAGGTGGCATCCCAAATTCTCTTACAAAAAAACAATCAAATTGACCTTTGTATGCTGGATCAATCCTCTTCCCTTCCACTCCCTTGCAAACCTGATGACTTAATAAAATATGAGGAATTGGCAACTCCCAAAGAGAAGAGGCTATGGAAAGAATCAGGTTGTAAATTAGACTTTAACCAAACATCTAGATAAGGCCTAGCAGTCACCCACTATTACCAGATGCCCTAAAATCATCAATGTCCTGAACGCTTTATTCACTTGCATAGTTTGGAACAGTCAAAATGATAGAAATAATGGCAAAACACTGGTAGGGATGCTTTTATAATATCGCCACTAGGTTTATACTTCTTGTCAAACATGTCAACAACACAACCAGGAAAGCTGGTTGTTAAAAGTTTCTATGGGACATTTTTCTTTACCTTCTGGGCCAATGCTAAGTTGTCCAAAAGACTTTATTCAGTTCTGCCTTCTCATGGATATAAATATATGATAGTAATGATCTGTATTTTTTTTCACTGAATAGAAGCCTTCCTTTGTACACAAGGTTCTGTCCTTTCTGTAGCCAAGAACCTACCTGAAAATATCATTTCAACTTGAGGCACCCCCACCAAACTTCATATTGTTCAAGGCACTTCTTCACTCATTTTATGGGATATATAAAAAATTATGCAGATTCTTTCCTATATATCAAAGGCTGCATTGCCTATACCACCTCAATCTTCTGGCCTGGTGGAAAGGACCAGTAGGATAATCAAACAACAATTAGCCAAGCTGAGTGACTCTCTAGAATTATCCTGGTCTAAATATTTCCTAGTCCTTCTCAACCTTCACTCAACACCTTGCAGAAACATAAACTCATGCCCCGTGAAATTGTTACTGAAAGACCTTTGTTATTTCCTCACATATTATTCACAGACCCTGATATTGCCCAGAAAGACCAGATATTGCCTAAATTTTGTCAGGCACTAATGAGCTACTCTTGAGCTTTTGTTCAACAAGTTGAAGAAGATTTTGAAGGAGGAGAACATTGCATGACTCCAATGACCCCCAAAATCTGCAGCCTGGGGACTTTGTGTATTGTAAAATACATCAATTAAAAACTCCTTGGAATTTTAATGTAAAGACTTTATCAGGGCCTCCTCTCCAACAAATGTGTTGCTAAACTTGCTGGTGTAGGCCTTTGGATACACCTATCAAGTTAAATGAATCTAACCATTGGAAAAGTACTTCAACTAGTGACCTCAAACTCACCCTAAAGTTTCAGGTCACCCAGAAGTAGGCAACAACTGATGTGGACAACTTTACCCAAGAGCTACAGTTAAATGCATTAATTCCTTTTCTTTCTCCTTTCCTTTTCTTTCTGGCCCCCTGCCATTTACTGTCCTTTTTTTTTTTTTACCCTTAGCCATAAAAAGGGCTGCCAACCTGTGCAATCTATCAAATTGCTGGAACTGTGTGAATTTAGACTCCAGAAAAAGGTCCTAGTTATTGCCATACCCATAGACATTCAGATATGGATAGAAATAAATGGCCTGTTTTGCACAGGCAAGTGTGGCAGTTTGAAGCTTTTATGGACTCCAGAAAATCATGTCCTTAGGGTTAATCCATTCCTATGCATGTAAACCTATTCTGGTTGGGACCTTTTGATTAAATTACCCCAGTATCTAATGGTCTTTGATTAGATTGCTTGACCAAGGGTAGGTCTTAATCTTCTTTCCAGAATCCTTTATACATGGAGGAAAAAAAAGCCACCAATAGAGAATAAAGCTACAGAGACAAAAAGGAACCCAGAATCTGAGGAAGAAGGCTCTGGGAGTCAAAAGCTGAAACCAATGACACACAGAAGCTTAGAAGAAGTTGCTTTCGCCAGAAGCTGAGGGAAAGAGGCCTAGAGGGGAGGGGAGAGATAAGTATGTACCACCATGTGCCTGATCACCCACAGCTGCAGCTGGGTGAAAAAGGATCTCCCGGTGATGCCTTGATTTGGACACTTCCTCAACCTCAGGACTGTAAGCTTTCATCCTAATAAATCCCCATTATAAAAGCCAACTCATTTCTGCTATATCACTCCCAGCAGCCTTCAGCAAACTAAAAGACCAAATATGGTACAAAGGGAAAGGCACTCAATAGATAAATATCTGTAATAGTCATCCCATTGGACTTACCTTACTCTTGAAGAAATGGGGGCCCCCATAGCACAAATTTCCCTGATTGTAATGAATTTCTTTCTTTGTATAAACAATGCTAGTGGCACTGCATATTATCTAGAAATTATCCCAGCCAACCTCTGCAATCAGAACCTTTGGTATAACCAAGAGGAAGGTAAATGGTATCTTTTTCACAATGACATGATAATCAAACAGGATTCTGATGATGATGTATTTGATACTTATGATTTTGAACTAAATGATAAGAGTCTTTTCTGTCACAGGAAATGTTCCAGGGCATTGAAATGCCAGGGCCTTCCTTGTCTATAACTCTGACAATCATACTATCTATCTAGACCTATTCTCAGGCCTCACTTGTACACAAGTCCTACACAGTACTTCAGTCATTTGCAACTATTCCCACAACCTATTATATTAACTACATCACAATATCCATTGCTCATAATTCACTAGACCCCTTACTTTGCAGACTTTTCCTGTAAAGATGCAAACTTCTCCATATTTGAAGTTCTAGAGAGGCATGAACAAAACCATTGGATTATCAGTAGTACTTTAACTCTCAGTCTGGCTGGCACAGGGTATTTCTTCCTATGTGGAAAGGATACCTATATAGTCTTTTCACCAGCCTGGGGTGGGACTAGCACAGTAACAGCCTTATAGTCTGACCTAGAGAAGAAGGATCAGTTAAAACCAAAGCATGTAGCCAGCCTCTGGTCTTTCATTTATCAATTCAAAAATCATCTTAGACCTAAGTAGGACACTATAGAATACAACCCATTAACTGAAAAGCTTGGTATAAGTTAGAAATTTCTGAGTAGTATATTTTGGTTTCATGGAATTCCTCAACTTGAAAAAGCCATCCAAAACATGTGAAAAACTATTTAGGGCACCTTTAATAATGCCATCAAGGCATTAGAGAACTTACAACTTGAGGTAGACAGCTTAACGAAGGTTGTCCTACAAAACCATAGGGCACCGATATCCTCACATCTCAGCAAGGAGGGACGTGTGCCTTTTTAGGAGAGCAATGTTACTTTTTTATAAATCAATCTTTATAAATTGGCAAAATTGATGAAAACATTAAGGACAACAAAGAATAGATTCAGATGCTGCAATAATTAGGGACTCCTCAGGCGTGGGATTTATTTACCTGGCTGGACCTTGGATCTTGGGGAGACTGGATTAGGGGTATATTTCAAACACTGTCAATCTTTTTTCCTTCTTATAATTATTATAGTATCTTTATTTTTCTTTAATTTCTAGAATAAAAGCTACATTCAACAATCTCTCACTTCCAAAATCATGCTGGTAAATCAGGCTTTTGATCTTGAGGCCTGCACTTATGATGTCTCTGATAACTACCTTCACTTATCACGAAATACTGTTGCTACTGAATAATATTCTGCTCATGTCTTTCAGAAATCTTGTCACTGACCTTTGATGGAATCCATTTTCTTAGTGTTGCCTCAATTGGCCAAAGTTCTGTAACATATTCCCTCATCTGTGGGATATGACACTGGACTTTCCAAGCTACGTGGACACCTAAGATATGCCTCTAGCACTGTGGGACAGCACAAAATCAATCTTCATCAGTGATGCTTTCTACAAAAGATCTTAATGAAAAGGGGGAAATGTGAAAGGAATTCTAAATAGGCCTTCAGGCCCTGGGTTACAAAATGGCTTCTAGAAAATGTGGCTCTCAAGGTGATCACCCTGTGCTAAAATAACCAGACTTCAGGAATGCACAGCTTGGAGAATGTGACTTACTGGGAATAGGGCAAGAAAAGAGTGCTAAGCTCTAACCAATCAGGGTTGGACAAGTTTCCTTCTGCCTAAATGTTTCAATAAGATGCAAGAACAGAATTTACCTGACAACTGCCATTTGCCTTTTTTTTTTTCTGGACTATAAATTCCCAATGCTCCCCACCCCAACACTTTGGATCATTTACTTTGACTTGTTGCCCAATTCACAATTTTTGTACTCTTAACAAAGCTCTTTTCTTTCTATTTGCAGTAGCAGTTCTTTTAACATTTATGATACAGATGTACATAACATGGATTCTTGTTTATAAGCATTTCAGGTCACAAACTCTCATTCTTCTTGCTCTTTCACTTAAGAAATCATACCAATCCAGAGAGTTAGATGGATGCATTAAGGGGATAACCTGGGCTTCATTTAATTCATTAAACAGTTTAATCATTTTCAGATTTTCATATCTGAACTCTTCTTGGTAATATATTAGTGCAGCATATCTCACAAGTGACAATGACAAATGATATTAGTATAGTCATTGAGAATCTCTGTCTTAGGCTACCACATAGGTAAGCATTTAAGGACTGTGAACCAAAAGATTCTGGGAGATAAAGTGTCAGAGACTGAAGACCACATTATAATCATGAATCCAGTCTTCATCTGGGGCCAAGTGCTGATAACAGATAATGTCAGTTTCCAACTTATATCGCCTTGGTACTCATTGTCTTGTTAATGCAAGCACCTTCACATTTGACTCTGTCTAAGGGCTTTTTCTGGCTGAAGCAGGACAGGCTGGAAGTGCCAGAGAATTAACCACCAATGACCATCCACCCACCAGCAGCCTACAAACAATGATAAATAGGAATTGGTACATAAATATCTCACCTTGCACACTCTCTTCCCATGAGAAAACTCTAGAACATATTTTTCACCCTCTACTAAATGTACCTATTCAGATGGAATCCTAATTGTCCATAGTGGTAACCTACTTTTTAAACACAATATTGCTTCCTTGCTTTCTTTCCCTTCTCTGTCTCATTTTCACTATTCTCCCAGGATTATCACTCCATTAAACTATTTGCTTATAAATTCTAATCTCACAGACTGGTTTCTGGGAAGAATCCAATATAATCCAGAAATCAGAAAGGAATTGTGGTAAGAAACAGTCCTAACATGACTTGCCACCTTTTTCTGTAGCCCATAAAACACAATCCCCAAGTAGATAAGAGGACTGACAGTATATTCTTGCCCTTATCGCCCCAAGCATATGTAATTATTCCATGTAGACAATCTGATAACTGTGGTTATGTTTTATGGCATCCAGCTCCCATCCTGGTGGTATATGGATCCCTGGTGGGGAGGGAGCAAGGTTTCTTCACTAGGGCATACGGACACACACACAAGAGAAGGGTGCTGCACGTAGAACATCTTCCTGAATTGGCCACTGATGAGCTATGGGGAACTGACATCCACTAGTGAAGCTGACTCCTCTGTCTCTTCTCTATGTGATTAAAGCATTGCTCTGTCTAGTGCTGTGTGAGTTGTGCTTCTCTTGTTGATCCCAATACCTGCAAACCATGGAATGGGTGTGGTTCCCCTTCGAATGAGTTCCTGGTGGCAGGCATAGTTGGGCTCTTGCCACCCTCCTTGTGGTGAGGCTCCACCCCTAGAGGTGGTAATAAGTGTCTCCCTTTCTGACTGACAGGAATATATATTTTTTCCATTAACCACTATCAAAGCTGAGCATGCTTGAGATGTTAGAAGGATAGGATCAAGGAATTATTAGCCCATTGGTGAATTGGGATGTTCTAAATTATGACTGGTCTTTTTCTCAGGAGTCTGCTTTCTTCATTAGGTTCAGTGTTTAAAGAAAGAGAGTAGAAAATTTAGTATCCTGTATCATTGTATTACCTGCCGTGAATGTTTTTTCAGATTCTCATCAATGTTTGTTTAGAACTGTAATAATAGACAATGTTACCCACAAACATTTATGTCTGGCAACTTGATTTTCATAGAGTTATTGCTTAAACAAACTGACTTTGATGTTTTTCACTGAGTCTGTCAGCATAAACAAACTTCTTCTAGATTTAATATTATATTTGAATCCACTGAAGACAGTTATATTGATATTTTAATCTAAGGTGCTTTTTTATCACTTTAGAATCCTGAATTTATATTATCCTGGGTTTGAAAAGGAAATTTAAGTTGGTTTATTGTTCTATCTGAAATGTAAGAGCTGCCATTTGGTTCTCTGAATAGATGAATACTATGAATAAAAACATCACTTGGATTTTATCCTAGGCTTTTCACTGATTTACGAATCTAAGTATGATATAATTAAATTTTATATGTCTCAGTATCTCTATATGCCAAATGAAAGCATACTAAAAACTCTCCATTTTTAATATCAATATGTAATTAAAAGATGGTTTGTTAGAAAATAAAATCTGATATAACTTGTCTACTGAATCAACAACCTACTCTAAGTAGTTAAAAATTTATTGTTGCTTATAAACATCCATCCCTACAATTCTGATAAGATAAATAGTTATTAGCTATAATGGATGACATCATATCTCTAGGGTGTAGTGGTATGGAGAGATTTTACAAAATTTGGCCCAATGCAGCTTCCTTGCTATTAGCCACAATACTCCATGAAGTGTTCAGGCCTGGTGGGTGCTGCTCCAATTGGCCATCTCCTCCCCAGTTGCTTGATTCAGGGTTGTTATTTTCACTTTTGCTGAACGGTGCTGCTTTTGTATTGCCATAATTAAGCCACTGCATCGCTCATCTCTAGGGTGTATCTTTCATATTCAATGCATTGTATTCTACACAATTGGGAGGCCCTGCACTTGAGCAACTCTACAGCCCTGACTGGGTCTCTCTTCTAGGTGCTGGCTCATCCACCTCCTTCCACAGGACTCTTAAGACTGTGGCTGTTGCCAATTAACAGTTCTAAAGGGTACCAAGAATTGAGTATTTACCATGTGCCAAGCCCTATGCCAACCATTTTTCCTACACTATCTTATGTAGTCTTCAAAATATTTTTATAAAATGAAGTATTATTTTATTCCCATTTTATAGTTGAAGAAACTGAGGAAAATACCTGAAGCTTAATATATAGTTTCTCAGCTCTTAAACTTATCAGATTTGAAATGAGGTAGACAGGGTTTAAACCTTTTGCCATTTGCCATACATATGACTAAAGGCAAGTTTCATAATTGCTCTAATCCTGATATGCCAATTCTGAAGAGGGAACTAACAGTACCTGCTCTTCGTGCCTTAGGAAAGTTTGGCGAAGCCAAGTGACCAAAAATGTCATGACACATTTTCTAAACAATAAAGCACCATATAATACAAACTAATCTTTTATATCTATTTTTAAAACTTGTTTATTTGAAGGAACATAGGCCTAATTCTTTGTCTCTCAGAATCTCTGAAGACAGAAAAGAAGTTTTCAATGTATTATACTCTATGTCAGTTAGTGACCTAGATTAAAATAATGAAGAAACCCATGTGTCTCTTCCTTTCTTCTTCTTACCCTTCCCACACAGACACTATCCCAAACATATTGACTGTTAAAATAAATCAGGACTAAAATATGAAATCTCAGGTTTTTGAAAGACATCAAATTTTATGAAAGAGCAAAACCATTTGCCTTCTTTCAAGTCACTTCCTTATAGCTGAGAAGATTTTTGGATAAGGCGGTTTTGAACAGCAAAAGAAAACTGGTAAAATTTTGATATTCCAGAAATTTTATTTTTTTTAATAAGGCAATATTTATAGAGTTTCCCTGGAAAACTGAGTCTATGAAGTTCAGCTTTCTTAACAAATCTTCACTGGGGACAGACATTTTTCTTTAAGTGGATGTGAGATGAGTCCTTGAGGAAAATCTCTATGAAATACATTCCATTTTAATCTAATTGAGGAGGCTGACTGTGTCTTCCCCATCCTTTATAGCTATCAACAATACACAGTGGGTGTTCAATAAGTAAAAGTGAGGCACAGCAGGTGCTTTAAAGATGACACATGGAAACAAAATCTTTCCAACAGAAAAGGTACAGGAAGCACATCTCTTCAGTTTCAGGAGAAACCCTCAGTCTCCCCTAACTTTTCTTTGGATGCACTCTGATGCTTTTTTATCATGATAATTTTTTTCAGTACCAAGCTTGAGTTTATGGCTTTCTTGTGAAATAAAGCATAACCTTCCTGAACTCCTCTCCTCCCCTATTTCTTCTCCTTTTTCCACTCTTTAATCCCAAAGGGCATCTGATCTATTTCTGGCTGCACCTTCTGAAATCTATGAACTATGAAATCACATAATTAATAGACAGTTGAAGAGGTAAGTATTAGATTGCCAGAAAGCCCAAGTTATATTATCTTCTGTCTCCCACCCCCAGGTTTCCCCTTGGACAAACACTGTTATGGCAGCAGATACAAAAGCAATTAGCTTTGAAAACTCTGGCATACAGGAAGTCCCCATACAATCGCTTGGAATAAGGAATAGCATGCATTAAAGAGCTTTGTGACTATTCACCACCATCTGCTCCTATCAAGACTGTCAGTTTTGTGTCAGTCCCTCTCTCCGACCCAACTCCTACACACTATGGGGGTGTCCTGTGTTATCCGTGGAACAGCCATCATCTGGCAGCTATTTTAACATATGTGCAGCCTGTATTGCTGCTTTAAGCAGCTCATCAACTTAGAAGCCCAACAAGATGAGAAAAAAAAACACTTTATTTTTATATCATGTTGGATATTTGCAATAAAATGAGCCTTTGTATGTTTTCTTAAAACAAGAGCACTCATTCTGTCAAGTCGCAAAGCCTGTACATCTTTTCACCTATTGGGTGTATTGGTGCCTGGGCCATGAAGAATCACTTCAGCTGGGTTCACTTTTCACAGTCACGTTCATTTTAAGCTAGCACTTTGATTTTTAAACATAAAAGATGTACACATTTGCTTCATAGATCACCTGGAGCTTAAAATATTTGAGAGTAATATCTCTACAGCCAAATGTGTAGAGGTGCTATGATTAGCAGTTTCCTGAAGGATGACAGATGGATAACAGAACAATATGAGAAGTAGCATGGATCCCAGCCATATTTTGGTGAAATTTTCATATTTGAAAATTGTGTAAGAGCTAATTCTGCAGTTGTCTTTGGAATGGAAGAATGAAGACCTGAACTCCCACATAACTCTTTTTTGGAATAGCAAATAACTTTCTGCCGTGTATGGCTGAGAAGCGTATTACATGTAGCACAAACGAAGAGACTCACTAATTTGGATGGCACTGACTGATACGAAAAAAAAAAAAAAAGCCTGTGAGGGAGTGCTCTAAATATCATTCCAAGAACAGAAGGCTGATGGATATGCTCTCCATCCACATTCTGCTGAAGCCAAAGTGGAGAGATCTGGTTGTTTTGTAAGGTGTCAGAGTAAACTGTCATCACACAATGGGAATGCTTCCTAACATATGCTAGCATTGGTCAGAAATAGATAACTTGAACAAAGAAAGACCTAGTCACAGATTGCTTATTACTTGATATTTAAATTTATTTTTTGATTTTCTAGTATTTCTTTCAAAGAACAACATAATTTTCTTAATGTGCTGAAGAAAAACATTTTCAGAATAAAGCAGCAAAGTTTTATTTCAATCAACATTTATTTAGTTAATTTGCTCTGTTAAAAGATAATATACAGATAGAAAAATAAACACTTTATTCTATTGGTTCCATGTCGACAATTAGTGATAATGAGCCAATGGCTATCTAAATCCTTTTATTTCCGGAAATCAATGCATATGTTTAAAGAATTTTTGTAATAAATCTCTTTATTTAATCAAGTTTTGTTTCATTTGAATGTCTCTGGTCAAAAAGATAGAAAATAAATTTCATGAGAAAAGACTTCCTTAGAACTTTAAAAAAAAAATCTTGCTCTTCAGTTAATACACATACAAATTAGGGGCTAGAGAAATTGAGGAACTAGCACTTAGAGGCTCATGTTGACCCCTAGTGCTTAGATTTCTCTGTATCCCTGTTTATCTGAGCCATTGTGGTTTCACTTTCCTCTCAGACCAGCTGGACACTGTTGTTAGTCACTTGCTAGCAACCTGAATTATTTCAGAGATTTGTCCAAGCTATGGTGAATGCTATCACTTCCTTAACTGCTGCTTCCTTAACTGCTGAAGGTAACCTAAGTTCAGGGAATTCAAATGCCATGTTGACCTTACAGGGAAAACAAACAAACAAAACACCAAACACCCTGTTAAGGTATTATGCATATGCAAAGTACATTTATATGTTATTCTTCTGAGATAGAGAAACGGGTGGGATAGAGATACAAAATGAATTTGTGACTCTTGGAGGTATCAGGAGTATTTTGGAACAGGAGACTTTATTTATTTAGAAAAAAGAGAGCAAAGGCCAATGAAAAGGAACAGTTTGAAGGTATAAGAACAAGAATAACTGATAAATAGGAGAGTAAGTGTTGCAAGTCTGTTGAGATTCAGGGCCCAACTGGTACATGGACAGCCCAAAGATTTAAGTTTCTTGGGCATACAACTATCATCTCTAGTACTAAATATAGGTTCACATAGAGAGGCAGCAGAGCCATGTATAGGGAAAACAGAACTGAGTTCAACTTTATCACACAGGGGATCATAAATTCCAAAGTAAGGCCCACTGGCAGAGCACCAAAATCCTGAGCAGTCTGCCCTGCCTATAGTGTCTGGATATCTCCAGAGCCTGCAGGAGCCCTGCTATTTGAGGTAATATTTACTTGGCAGTCAATGAGGAGATGATGACTGACAATGACCATCTCAAGGAAGAGAGAAAGTCTGCAACTGCAGGCAAGAAAGTCCCATCCATCTGCCCCATGGGATCTAAGCCCCCTCTCAATTAGAGTTGGAGTGGGCCTCACCATCCCAGAATCTTCAGGATTGGGGAATGGACGATGGACTAGAGGAGACTTACAGTTGTTCTACTGTAGACTTGTGATCCTAGCAATAGAAGAACTTTTATCATGGATGTGGAGGCAGTGGCCACTGGAGGTTCTGAGAAGAGGGAGAGGGAAAAATAGGTGTAATTTAGGGGAATTTTCAGGACTTGGGAATTGTCCTGAATGACACTGCAATGACAGATACAGGCCATTGTATATCTTGTAATAATTTGCAAAAATGTGCTGGAGAGTATAAATTACAACATAAACTATAATCATTGCTTAGTGGCAATGCTTTAAGTTGTGTTCATCAATTGCAGCAAAGGTACCCCACTAATGAAGATGTTGTTGATGTGGGAAAATGTGGGAGAGCTAGGAAGCAGGACATATGGGAAATCCCTATATTTTTTGTGTAAAAATTATGTAATCTGAGTTTCTTTTAAAAAAATAAAAAAGAATAACAGATAGAAGAAAGTTCCAGAGAATCATGTGGAGATGGGAATTAAGAAACAAATACAGGTATTAGCTTTCCAAAGGTGGAAACGTAAGTTCCTAAAGACACAGAGGAATATTTAGAGGAAGAATGTGTAAGTAGAAAGAGCTCATGTAAAATAGATGCAAGTTTCTCAGAAAGAGGGTAAACTGTTGAGAATAAAAGAAAGTAGGAAGTTTAGAGAAAGAGGAGAAAGAGGGATAGCATCTGCCAGTTGCATGAGCAAAGTCAACATGAAAGAAATACAATATATTTTCTAAGAATTCTAAGGGGTGGCTGGGAGCAATAAACTTGAGTTGCAGAGATTTAATCTGGACCACTTTTATGACTTTCCAAGCCAATCCTTTCAGGTCTGGAATGGAAATAAATGAGAAGATAAGGGAGGGAAAAGATAAAATAAGCCAGCAATTATTGACCTCTCACTATGAGCTGGGCACTGACCAGTGATTTCACTGCTACACCATTCATTCAAGGAGGTGCTAGGTTTCCCTCTTTATTGGTGAGGATTAGCACTAGAACAACCTTCCGAAAGAAAGAATTCAGGGCTGAACAAATGATTGACAGGGGCTCCAGGTTGCACAGGGTAGACAGCAACGCTTCTAAATGAGAATATATAGACAGGTCAAGTATCTATAGGTCATGATGAAGCTAAAAATAGTCAAATGGAAGTACATGAGCAATGGACTGAGAAGAACAGGAGGGTTTTGTTTTTGTTTTTTTCTTTTTAATCATAGAAAGGGACTTCAGATTCTGAAATCTTGGGGATGGATCATTTCCACTTGTATGAAGTAGCCCAGGAAATGACACTGCTTATTGACAGTTAAAATAGAGAGAAATATTAGATTTGAGAAAGTTGAGGAACTTTTTTCCCTCTAAGAATGTTTTTCTTTTTGTCAAATGAATTGTATAATTCTTGAAAATCAGCTAAAACCTAAAGAAATAGCTAATTAGGTATGATTGAGACTTTGCTGTGTTGTGTTTCAAAAATTTCTGGCAAAAGAGAAAGTTCTAAATCAAGCCTGTGCTTAAAACTGAAAATGTTACAACCCAAATATAGAACCCAGTGTCTTCACAGCTAACATTCATCATCAGTGTGTTTAATTGGCAACTGCAGCCATTCACCTACAATTCCTGATGCCTATGAACAATACAACAGCATATAGTATGCATTTGCTCACTTAAACTTTTGATTGAATATTGTGCCATATGGTAAGTTCCAGTAATACAGACAAATATACACTCTTATGGACTATAATCAGAAATAAAAACAGAAGCAAAAATCCATCACTTGTGGATTTTGCCAGTAATTTTTTTTTTCTGGACAAGTAAACTGTTTTCACAGAAATAACTCCCATCTCTTGGATTACATTTTGATATTCTGCCTTTTCTCTTGCCTCTTTTCCATATCTATTGGTCACACTTATGCTATTTAGAACTAGGGGTATCTCCTTTACCAGAATCCAAAATAGCTTACTGAAATATGTACTAGTGGGATTAGGTATATAATTATATATTTTTCTGAGTTATTGATTTCATATTATTATTTTCTTTGACAATTCATGAAAAAAATCCCCGTAAAGAGCAGTATTAGAATTCTTTGGTACTTTTGCTCTGGGATTCTATTTAAAATGCTCAAAATTATATATGCATAAGGATGTTAATGCCAACTAATTGAAAATAACCTTTGAGATTTCCACCTGTTTCCAAGTATAACAATCTTTTTTTCTGACTGTTATATTTATAGCACTTTATAGCCTCAGTAACATATTCCCCTTCAGAGGGTCCACTAAAGAACTCACTCTTGCTTAGCTTACCTTTCAGTCCTTTATTCAGTCCAGCAAGATTACTTTAACCATACTCATGGACCTTCATATTGGGAGATCATCTTCCTCCAGCCGCAGACCTAATAAAACAATGGGGAAGGAAGTACCAGTAAGAAGAGTGGTTTCAACTAATATCAGATAAAGGGAGACTTCACTGAGTCCTAGATACTAAGTGCTTGGTGGCGAAGCATGACTACCTCAGTGGAAGCATATAATATATAAGCAAATGTCAGTGAAAGCATATACCCACCAATCAAATGTACCCCAGATGGGTGTTGTCTGGCTTCTTTAGAAAAGGAGCAAATTGGGATGATGTTGCCAGAACATAGTGCAGCTACAGAGAGCAAATATGAAAGCTAACAAACTTGGGGATAAAATATTTAAAACAACAACAACAAAACTTGGAGATAAGACCATAAGCTGAAAAAGTAGATTTTTTTAGTCTCCTACTATACTTCAGACCCCAGTTATCCTTAATTTCTACTTGTACAGTTTTACTCCCTTTTTTTTCTTTGAGTGTGTTTCCCAGAAGTATTAAAATACTTTGATGAGAAATAGAAGGAAGTTTTTAGAAGGCTAACCAATGCAGGCTTATTAGCATGATCCTCAGATAATTATCATGCCCAGGTTAGTATGCAGATTATGATTCAGTAGGTCTGGGACTGGGCCCTAGTGTCTGCATTTCTAAGTTCCCAGGTGATGTTGAAACTGAATATTGCTAAGTAGATGTTAGTACCAATCTTTCCTTACTTCTTTTATTTATCTAATAGCCCCCTGAGCTACCATATGAACTGAAAAACCTTGAATTATTCTTAGATTTCTCAGATTTATTTCAGTATGCTTACAGACTTTTCTAAAAGAAAAGCTGGTGTTCTCTAAATATGTGGACACCCTTCAGCCTGCAAGTGCATAATTTTGCTCTCTAGAATGTATTAGGAGCATATCTATTTTGAGAAGCAACATTATAATAGCAGTAAAATATTGAGAGGGTGAGAGGACATTTGCTTTATATTTTATACTCTACATCTAATTTGTTACGATAAGCTAATAGTCTCTCAGTACCTCTTCAACTCGATGATTCAAAGCCATTCAGTATAGGATAGATGTACCTAGCCTAAGATGTCATTTCCCAATATTTACTAGGCTTTGAATAATAAATGCAGAACTTCCTGCATGCCTCTCTGCTGAAGTTGCCTTTTCCATTGGGAAGACAACTCTGAGATGGCTTTAAAGTCTAAAGATCTTTAATTCCTCATAAAACTAATTTTTTTCCTCCTTATCTTACAATTCAGATCTATTATGACAGCAGAGACCACACCCACAGGCCCCAGATGATCAATTATTTCCTTTGCCTGGGTGTTTGTTATGCAACCCAACTAGGCTGCTCTGCTACAGGGAGGTTCACAAGATAAATTGCCTCCCTTTGGCTGTGTTGTTTTCTTCAATTACACAAACAGCAGCCGGAAAATCTGGAGGAGATGAGAACTACAAGAATTCTGGGAGATGCTAACGATTAGCACTTGCATTATTAGTCTCTGGAGGTTCTTAAAGCTCAGAGTCCCTCACGGCGTAGCCAGAATAGCATAGTGACACCGAAGCAGTCAGCAGTCAGTGTCATTCAGCTGCCCAGGATAATGCTCTTCCAGTGTACAGGGCTGTTTGGCTCGAGTCTTGTGGATCCACCAAGGAATCAACAGACACTATGTGGACATGATGGATTTAAATATATCTAATCAGTCTGGGAGGTTGGTAGCTGTGAAAAACTTTGTTTCCTGGGAAAGGAGGACCTCTTTCTCTAATAAAACAGAATGCAGTTATTGTACCACTTGTTTCCTGAAGCACTATCCTTCATATTACAAATTTTTTGAAAGAGCAAGTTTGGGAAGATCTTTAGAGACATCAGCCTTATAGACTCTATTCATCTTTTGACTGAATAAATTTCCTTATCAAAATAATGCTTTTGGAATTTTATTTTGTTTGTAGACCTCTAAGGATAGAGCCTCCTATCTCTCTGCTTATTCTGCTCCATTAAAAGTGAAGCTCATAATGATATGATTGCCCAAAAGAAAGACATTCTAAGATATGATTGACTGAAGCATATAGGGAGTTAAACATTTACCGGCAAAATCTTTAGTGCTATTGTGTAGGCATTTTTTCAGCTTGCACTATCAATGTGTTCTGAAGCAACTTTTGGAAGGCACAGGGTTCACTCCTAGGGAAGAGTGGAACTTTACTGACCATATATAGATAAAAAGCAGACAGATTCACATACCAGAGAGATTTGTACATTGTAAGCCAAAAAATAAATAAATAAAAGAAGTGTGAGGTAGACCATGGCATGGTAACTAGAATGCAAAATAGAATATATGGAAAGGCATGAGCTTTGGAGTTGGGCACATCCGCCTTAAAACATAGACCTTCTTTGTGGTCTGGGGCACATTACTTCATATTTCTAGTCTCCGTGTTTTCATTTGTAAAACAGTATTTTCTCACAGGGTTGTTGAAAGGATCAAATCAGTTTGTTATAATCTAACTTCCTGATACATATGTGACCAATAACTATTATCTTTGCTACATCCTTTCACAGACAGTATTCACTGCTCCCTCATTTGTTTATATCTCTATTACAGTTCTCTATATCTCTAATATGATATTTCTTTGAAATTAGATATGTCTGTTTACATTTTGATTTTCTCTTGAACAGGGACCATGTCTGATGATATTAAAAGCACTAACTTTAAGGTCAAAATACTTGGGTTCAACCAATATACGTTTTTGCATTAGTACACATGGGAGTGATAATACTTCTCCATGTAAGGGTAAAGATTAACTGAGAAACCCTAATATGTAGCTTTGTTAGGCACAGTGATTTGCATAGATTGGTCACTAAGTAGACATTAGTCCCACGCTTGCCTTTTGTAAAGGCCGGTGCCTGAACAGTCTCTGGCACATATGGCATGTGAAAAATCATTTGTTTAAAGAACGTGTGAATCTATATGTAAAATAGAGCATTGAATGGAAAGTCAGAGATTTCGGTTCTAATTCTGACTTCAATTCCACCTCCATTTCCATGTCTATAATTACAAAAGAAGAACTGGGTTGAACTAGGTAGTATATAGCATGTCTTTTAGGTTTAGAGTTCTTTAAGTTTTATCTGCATAACCTGAAACTCTCAGGTTCTGTCAAGATCTAAAGCTTTTGATTTATATGGGAAACTACCTTTCAGCAATGTTAAAAAGCCATGGTATAAGATAGAGTACAGGCATTTTTTTTCTAACTTTCTAAGTTTGGTAAGAGTGAATGGAAATATTAAGAGATCCTTGAAAGACACTGTATTCTGCTTTTTAACAAAAAGCTAATTTTAGATAGTGGAAAACAAGACAATAAAATCCCAGTCAGACTACTAGAAGTACTTTTCTCTCAAGAATCTCTTCTCAGTGAAGGACTTCTGAGGTCTTACGTTGCTAAAATATGCCTTTATTACTTCTTCTATAAAACGACACAGATGCAGAACCACATGGTGACTCTAAGGCTGTGTTTCTCGAAGGGTGGTCTCTAAACCAGCAACATCAGTAACACCTGTAAACATGTTGGAAATGAAAACCCTCAGGCTCCATCCACACTTTTTGAATGAGACACTAGGGTGGACCCAGCAAATCTGTGTTCCAGGTGATTCTGATACACATTAAAGTTTGAGAATCACTGCTTGAAGGAAAACAGAATCTTAAATGCTGACCAGTCTTCGGGACTCCTGAGTCTTGGTTTATGTAACTATTGTTCAGAATTATTCTTACTTTCATAAAACAAATAAGCTATTTCAATATTTTGAAATTATACATATACTTAATATGCACAAATATTCAAATTAAATCCTGTATTTTTCCACTTATCTAAACATAGCAACAGTCTTATACCTTTATTAGAGAACAGTGAAGTTATCTGTTTTTAACAGTACTGAGGTCATTTATTTCTACCTGTTAGAATGGATATATGTTTTCTCCTCCCGTTTCTCTCATTTTAAAAATTTGATCTGAAACACTCAAGGCAAACAAGTTTTCTCAAGAGTTTAAGATGAAATCTTTTTGCTTCACACACCAAAGCCCCTGCAGCCATCTTGCTTTTTGAGCTTAGAGTGTCCTCAAAGTCTCATCACATTTCCCTTTGTCTTTGCTGATGTATAAGATGAGATTAGCAGCAGCAGCAGTAGGCACATGACTGCTTCTTTTTGGCAGGTTTTCCCTGTGTTTCCATTTCACTTCCTCTGCTCTCCTTTTGTTTCAAAAATAATGAGAAAAAATTCTCTACCCTGTACTTTTTATCATTGTTAGAGAAAAGAGGAAAAACCTCATTAAAATAATGAAGTGATTTCAGCATGATTAATTATGTCCAAAAGTCACTGAAGTCCACAGGTAATGAAAACACTCAACTATCCTAAGCTTGGGTTGTAAGATAAAGTTATTTTGTCCCCTTTTCAGGAAGAGTAGATGTGTAGGAGGGAGTGGGCTTTTAAAACAACCAAACTTAGATAAATGATCTGTATCATCTTGTGCTGCAGCTGGATCAATTTGGTCACCAGGAGTAGACAGATTTCATCCGAGCCTTTTGACAGAAATTCATTTGGCACAGAGAAATCATTGAGGAGTTTGCAAGGCCTGTTGTCAATGAAATGAATTTAAACATGGAAAGAGGAGAAATCCTTCATTTAGGCAAACATGATGAAGGAGAAGAAAATGAAGGCTCACCAAACCTTTCAAGCTATTCTGTCAAACAAATGCATTTTATGGCTCATTCATCACTGTAGTCGGCCAATGTGTGTGTTCAACTGTTTAATGTGAGGGCTGACTTGGATCAGTCTTTTGTCTCTCAAGGGTTGAATTTAAAAAGACATTAACACACATAATTGATATAATTTGTTTTATTTACAAAAGGAAATATATATGAAATTCATTTGTACATGGCATCTATTTATCCTAATTTATAAAATTGACCCTTATCAACATAATTCACCAGAGGAAACAATTCCTTATTATTGCTCATTTGAACTGAAAGTAGATAGTTGAAATCACCTGAATCATCAAGGTAAGGTTTTTTTTGTTGTTTTGTTTTGACCAGGAGGTCCTGGGGATCGAACCCTGGTCCCTCCATATGGCAGATAGATGCCCAACCATTTGAGCCATATCCGTCCCCCAAGATAAGGTTTTATGAAGCTCTAATTAAAACCAAAGGTAAAACAGCAGATGTATGGACTATAGTTGATAGGGATAAGATACTTTACTGTACCAACTAAAAGAAGCTCCTCAGTCACTGGCAAAAGATGAAGATATTTTGAAGCACATAACTTCTCCCAAAGTGAAACACACAAATAAATAAGTTATTAGAGGAGACCTAGAAATATGGATTGACTGTAAATGGAATTTACAGCTTGATGTATGTGAATTGAGTTACAATACCAATAACATGAATGCTCAGCCATAATAGGATTCCTCAGAGAGTGGGTGGTTATAGGCCTCAAAGCCATAATGGCAATCCCCTCTCCCTTTAATGGCTAATCTTTCTACAATCATGTTCCATAGGTAATGTTGTAGATGGGATTTAGTCATTTAATTATAAGGCTAGGAAAAAAGGGGCCATAAACTAAAGCTCATGTTATTCAAGTCGAAATAAAAACTGACTGTCTTAAAACCACATCCTTGTGGTAGAGGCAGGATTTGCTGGGAGACATTGAAGAATTTTCAGTCTAAGATGAAAAAGTAAGTAACAGTTCATTCTTCCACCTTTTGAAATGAGATCTTTTCCTGCTTTCTTAGTATTTCTCTAATAGTCCTCAAGGCTTACTATATAAGCTACAGATACCATTACTCATTAGGATATTCACACATTTCACCTATTTCAGTGAATATTTGTTTACTCAGTTCTGACAATGTGTAAGGTTTTAGCCCCACTTCCTGTTTTCATGGCACTTATAATAACCCTTGTTATAAAGTCAATGGAGTCAGAGGATTATGGATCTATCTGTTCTGTAAGAAGCCGTACAACCACAGGGCAAGCACTGTTTCTCACTATCTCCCACAAGGTTTAGGGCAGAAGTTTTCAACCCTGGCCATATATTAGAATTACCTTGGGAATTTTAAAAACTACCAATGACTGGGTTCCACTGCACACCAATAAAATGAGTCTCATTCGAGGTGAGTCCCAGGCAACAGTATTATTATTATTTTTGTATTGTTTTGTTTTTTGTTTTTTTGTTTTTTTGACTGTTCACATTTGCAGGCATTTTTGGCTGAACTTTCAAAGATTCCACTTTTAACAAAACCACAACATTGAATCAAAATGAATAGTAAAAACATTTAAGCCTTGTGAAAAACTTACTCTACAGAAGCAAGGAAAACAGAGTGAATAGTAACAGCAGTATATTTCTAGAAGAGAAAGCAATCACTTATTTCCTTTATCATAAAACAAAAGTCAATGAGTCAACATTTTAATAACACTGACCAAGTAATTTACTATTCAAGAATTTGCTTTTCAAGTTGTGTGTTTAAAATGTATCCATCCATATATTTAGATTAAATTAAATTTATACATCAAAAACATTTTGCTCAGAATTCTAATCTTAAGTATAAACCATAACCTATCAAAGCATTTTCCAAACACTATACAATAATGCTACCATTTAGATTTACATGCTTCATCCGAAAAACTTATCTTACAGTTTTGCCCTGTTTCTCCAGAATAAATGTCCCTATGTCTAAAACTTTCAATGATGATAAACAAAGACATATTCAAATAATTCATGCTATGCATTTTCCTTCATCAGGCTTTGAAAAAAACAGAGCCATCTGGTTTTGGGGCACCATTTTCCTTCCCAGTTACAGTCTCTACAGTCCCAGAAGCAGACACAATAACCATTGCTTTCTTTGTTGCAGCTGTCTTCTGTTTCTCAGCAATAGCTGCACAAACAGCAACAATCTCATCACTTTCAAAGTCATAATCAGGAATTGACTTTGGTGAGATCAGTTACTTCTGCTGATGATTCACTCTTTTTAACCCTCTGTGCCACTTTCTCCTGCTTCTGGAGTGCTCTTGCCCAAGAAAGCTCTTCTTTCCATATTTCAGGGTTCATTGGATAGATAGGAAGGGCTACTTGTAAACTTTGAATTGCTTTATCCATTGTGTCCTTCGGTTCTCTGTTGTCATATTGTTCTATTGTCTTTCTTCTTATCCTTTAGCTTACCCTTCCTAATAATCTTCATTTTGAAACTCTTCTCCAAATCTCTCTCTTGTATTTTCCTTTCAGGCTGCAGCACCCCCTTTAGTATCTCTTGCAAATCTAGTCTTTTGGGAACATATTCTATCAGTTTTTGCTTATCTGTGAAGACTTTGAACTCATCCTCATTTTTGAAGCACAGCTTTGCAGGATACAGAATTTTTGACTGGCAGTTTTTCTCATTCAGTAACTTAAATACATTATACCACTTTCATCTCTCCTCCATGGTTTCTGATGAGAGGTCAGCACTTAATCTTTATAGAGTTTCCATTTTATGTGAGGCTTTGCTTTTCTCTTGCTGCTTTCAGAATCCTCTCTTTATTTCTAATATTTGCCATTCTGAATAGTAGGTGTCTTGGGGTAGGTCTATTCAGATTTATTCTGTTTGGGGTATGTTGTCCTTCTTGGGTATTGATATGTATGCCCTTCATAAGGGTTGGGAAGTTCTTAGTCATTATTTCCTCAAATATTCTTTCTGACACTTTTCCATTCTCTTCTCCTTCTTGGACATCAACAGTGTGAATGTTTCTGCATTTTGCATTTTCATTCAGTTCTTTGAGACTCTATTCCATTTTTTCCATTTTCTTCTCTTTCTGTCCTCCTGTCTTTTCCAGTTCAGAAGTTCTGTCTTTGAAATTTTGTCTTCAAGCACTTTAAATCTGCTCTTGTGTGCCTGTAATTTATTTTTAATCTCATCCATCAAGTCTTTCATTCCCACAAGTTCTGTTACTTTTCTTTGCAGGCTTTCAAATTGTTCTTTATGCTCTCCCAATGTCTTCTTAATATCCTTTATTTCTTTAGTTATATTTTCTTTAAATTCTTTGAAGTGATTTAGGAGATTTGTGTGATTATCACTGATTAATTGTATTAAATCTTGTACCTCTTTAAGATATTTGGTTAGTTCTTTTGGCTGGGCCATCTGTTTCTGTTTCCTAGTATGACTTTTGATTTTTTGCTGATATCTAGGCATCTGAAATATGTTGATATATTTACTTGATGGCTAATTTCTCTCTCTTGCTTATTGTTTTATTTTTTTCCCCACAGCTCTTCTTTAACATTTGGTTCAACTTATTCTCAGCCTTTAAAATTGCCCAGCTTAAGTGTTCAAAATCCAGTCAGGGACTCACTAATGGGGTGCAAATTTTTTGCCAGGGTTTAAATGCAGAGAGCATGAGCATTTTTGCAGTTTCCAGACCAGTCAGCAGATGACACTAGTCAGCATCCCTTTCCACGGAGGTGTTTCACTCTGGGCTTTCCTGTGTTCCAGCTTTGAATCTGTAGATCCAAGATTCAAAGCGGGCTCTGCTGGCTGAATTCACTGAAGAAAAACACCCCAACCTCCCTTCCGTTTTCTCTTAAAACAACTGACAGGGAGGAAGATGTCTGTTCCCCTTTCAGTTAGCTACAATGAGAGAGGGGTTTTAGCCCAGCTTAATATCTTGGGGGTGGGAGACAGGAGCCCTTCCCAGTTGCTGTGGGGGCTTGGTACTCAAGTTTGTTTTTTAGGTTTCTTCCTCTCTCTGTCCCTCGCCCTCCTGGGAGTTGTATAGTACTGCTCTGGTTTGCTGACCTCCAAAGCAGGTCCCTTGGACAGTTTTTGATGTTTTGTTTTTTTGTGAGAGCATTCAGCTCTGCCTGTCAGTCTGTCTCCATCTTCCCACAATACCCTCCATCAGTATTATTTTAACTTGCCAGGTCATTTTAAATGTATACATGATTGAGAGCCATTGTTTCCTAATTTTTGAAGCAATTGTGTATCTCATTATTCTGTTTTATCTATTCATTATTTTCTCTTCTAGGCTTAAAATAATTAAGTGATCGTCAACTTTTCTCAACTTGTTTTTTTTTAATATTTATTTAACTCTTCCATTTATTACAACTCTTACCTGTGGCCAAATATAATTTCATTGATTGATATATGAATGAAATCATTACAGAGCCTTGGAAGACCCTTGAGATCCAACTTTTTGTTTATAGGTTGAATTCTGCCATTAAGTAAGCATCCCTTTCAAGGTCAGTGATTTGGAAATAAATAAATTCATACAAGTGAATTATTATTAACCCCAAAATAGAGCACAATTCCACTTTATTTGCCTTAATTTTTATAATAGCGCTTTATATTTTTTACTCTTTAGTTATTTCATGACCCTGTGTTATCCTATCTGATTCTTTATTGTTGATCTTGGCCCTTAGTTTTGTATTTTAGCTAGGGATTTTCTTCTGGTGAATGGTTCAATTTTGCCTATTAATATTTTAACATATTATGAAATATTTAAGACTTTGAAAATAGCATAAAGAAGAATGCAATGAATACCCATTTATCCACACCCAGCTAAAGGAATAAAACATACAATTGAAGCCCCCTGTGTATCACTTACAGGGTTGCCAGATTTAGCATATAAAAACTACAGTCCACCCAGTTAAATTTGAATTTCAGATAAATAGCCAATAACTTTTTAGTGGACCCAAACATTTCATGGTACATACTTACATTGAAAAATTATTGGTTTTATATATGAAATTTAAATCCTTTACTTTATATAGCAACCCTATATCCCTATGCATTTCTTCCACTATTTATGTAATTATTTAAAGTTTATAATAAATGCTATCTGATATCATCATACATATTTTATTGTCTGTATATATTTGTGAACCTTTTTCAAACCAAATATATATTTGTGAGTCATTCATGTTTTATATGCAGCTCTAGTTGATTCATTTTTTTCATTGCCATATAGTATTTCATTGAATGGCAAGTCCATAATTTATTTACATATTCTTCTGATGGATATAAAAGTTATTTCTAAAATTTTGCAATTACAAATTATGCTGCTCTGAGAATTCTATATCTCCTCGTGTACATATTCGACAGTTTGTCTATGATTTGTATCTAATAGAGACATTTCCATATTGTGGACTGCTTATAAGTTGTTTATTAATCATTAATCAGCCAATATGTGGAACGGAAGGGGAAGCTCTAGGCTTTTTGGTATGTAACAATCATGACACTTATAGACATTTATTGACTATTTTGCATTTTCAGTTTATAATCATAAATTATATATAAGTAAAATTTATATATGTATATATATAAATGCTTTGAGAAAAGAGCCAAAATATGTAATGTATTTCTTAGTTTGGAATATATTTTGTTTTAAAATTGGTGCCAATTTGCATTTAACTAATGGGAGCAGATGTATGCATCGTTTCTCTTCACTACATGGTTCTAAGCCAGATCAGTTGATTCTGTTCTCTCCTTACTGACACTAGTTCACAAGAAAAATGTCTGTTGTACATAATTATGCAAATATATCTATTTCTAATGTTACACATCCTCATCCAACAAACCAGGGTGCTCATTAACAAAGTTCCTGTTATTATTCTATATTTATGGACATATTTGGTTTGTTTGATTTGTGTTTTAGATTATAACACCGATTGTTTTGCCTCTGGTTGTAGAGAAGAAAATAGAAACTCAAAGAGATAAGATATTTTAATCTAAAATTTTAGTAAATTAAAAAAATGGAAACAAGGTACAACTTTCAGTAAGAAAACAAAACTGTCAATGTTTCCTAATAATTTCATAAGAACCTTAAGATCTGTGGTAGGCAGAATAATGTTCCTGTGAGCATATCCATGCCCTAATCCCTGGCACCTGTGAGTATGTTTCCTTACATAGCAAAAGAGATTTTGCAGATGTGATTGAGTTAGGGTTATTGAAAGAGGGATGTTCTGCATTATCCAGGAGGACTCAATCCAATCACATGAATCTTTAAAAGCTGAGAACCTTCCCTAGCTGTGTTCAGAGGGAAATGTGATTATGGGATAACGGTCAGAGAGATGCACTATTTCTAGCTTTGAAGATGGAGGAAGGGAGCTGTTTTCGATTCCTAGGCTGCTCAAGCAAACACCACGGAATGGGTCAGGTTAAATAATGGGAATTTATTCATTCATGGAGTGAGGGAAAAAATCCAAATTAAGGTATCATCAAGGTGATGTTTTCTTCCTGAAGACAGTGGCACTCTGGGGCTGGCTGCCAGGGATTCTTGTGCCACAGCTTGAAACATGGCAAAGCACATGGCAGCATCCACTTGTCTCTCCCTTCTCTTCTGGGTTCTGTTGATATTCCAGCTCCTTGCTTCCTGCTTTTTTAAGAAAATTTCATTCTGCTTAAGACCTTAGTAATAAAATTAAGACCCATTCTGATTGGGCTGGGGCTCATCTCAAATATGGTAACTTCATCAAAATTTCCTACTTATAATGGGTTCACACCCATAGTAATGGGTTAGATTTTAAGAACATGCTTTTTCCTGGGGTACATCTTCGATCCACCACACGGGCCATGAATCAAGGAATGCAGGGAGCCTCTAGAACATGGAAAAGGCAAGCTAAGAGATTTTTCCCTAGAGCTTCCAGAAAGGAACATGGTCCTGGCAACAACATGAATTTAGCCTAGGAAGATCCATCTCAGGCTTCTAATCTAGATTACTCTAAGATAAAAAATAAATTGCACTATTTTAAGCCACTGAATTTGTGGTAATTTACCGCCGCATCAATATCAAACAAATACATAATCTATTTTGACTACCAGGTTATCATGTTTGTGTAGGCAGTCATTAAATTCAATAACAAATATGGTGTATTAGTTAGGATAAATAATATCAGGCATAAAGATAAGAGACCTGGTATCTCACACTTACAAGCATACAAATCTCCTTGATTTTAAGCTAGAAATGTTGATTAATGATATCTACTTCTAGAATTACGGATACAGAAGTTCCAGAGTAGGATCCTGGAATGAGAATTTTATTAAGCAAATCAGATGGTTCTCTGGTTCTTATGGTCAGCAGAACAAACATTGACAAATGAATAGTTGTCACACCTTGGTCATATTCACCTTTCAGTTAACTCTTTTTGCAAAACATGCATACTATTTACCTCTTGGGATTCTTGTAGGGTTATATAATACATAGATTTAACTATTATGGAGTACATTATATGTATAAATATCCATCAGTAAATACTTTCAGCTCTAATTCCAAAATACATTCATATTATGACCACTTCTTACCAGCTTTTTGCTGCACTTTAATCCAAGCCACCATTATCACTTGCCTGGATTATCGCAGCAGACTTCTACCTGGATTCCCTGCTTGTATGTTTGCTTCTATCATACCCCTCCATCCCTCAGCCTTTCTGCTCCATCACTACAAGTTTATAATTTGTTCCTAAATGTAATAGGGAGAAAGTATTTATGAGAGAACCTAAGTCAGACCATGTTACTCTTCTGATCAGAGCCAATAAATTTTCACTCTTAATAAGAGCCAAGTTCTTATAATGAGCAACAGACCTTAGGAAATCTTCTTCCATTCTACCCTCCACACCTGATCCTTACTTCTCTGACCTCATCACCCTCCTTATTCACTGCACTCTAGCCTTGCTTAGACACTCTGCTGTTCCTAATACATGACAAGCCTACTTTACTATAGGACCTCTGCACTAACTCTTTGATCTGCCTGGAATGATTTTCCTCCAGATAGCTACATTGTTGCCTATCTTATCACCTTCACATCTTTATTCAAAAATGACCTTACTTTAGGTAAGTCCTACCCACATCATCCTATTTAATCTTGACTTCTCATATCCCCACCATATACACATACACATTATACCCTTTCCCTTCCTAATGTTATTCCATAGCACTTATCACTATTGTATATCTTACTTTTATTTGTTTATTGTCTATTTTCTTTATTAATATATCCCCTCTACCTAAGAATTAGCTTTCTTGGTACAAAATAGGCAGTCTATAAGTATCTTTGAATGATAGAAAAAATGAAAGAAGAAATAGTTAATTTTATCCAAAAGTGGATGTGAATTCTTACACTTTATCCAAAGTATCCCTAAGGGTAAAAGAAATTTGAAAAGTTTTGAAGGAAACTTGAAATACCTTGTATATTTTCTACCTACTCTCTTCTAGAGAGAGGCCAGCAAACACTGCCATGTGCTTTGCTATGGGCCTTGCGAAATGACAGAGGAGTCCAAGATTGCAGGCAGCTAATCTTCGGGGAGAAAGCATCTCCTGGTGATGCCTTGATTTGGACATTTCCAAGGCCTCAGAACTGTAAGCTTGCAAGCAAATAAATTCTCACTGTAAAATCCAATCCAGTATGGTAGATTGCATTTCAGCAGCCTAGCAAACTAACACATTGGGCTGTGTTTATTTTGTGGTAAATGCTAAGTACAAATTTTAGAACCTAATATGAGATCCAGAAATTCCTTTTGAATTCTTATAACAATTTGCTTTTAAAAATGTTTGCATATGAAGGTATTATTTGATTTGATGGATTCAGCAAGAATCTTTTGTAAGCCTTACTTTAGAATCATAATATCACACTTTACATTTCTTTACAGGTCATACTCCCTTCAAGGTCTTGTGGACATCTTGGTTAGAACATCCATGGACAGGATTACTCTTATCCTAGTGAGCATTGCTGCATAATGTTACAACATGTTGATCTTGTTTCGCTCCACTCTTTAGAGAAAGAAAAGCTAGGGGCACAGGTTAATGGTTAGAGGTAGCAAAAGACAAAATAAAACTTTAAGAAATGCAAAGTCAGAGGATGTTGGAGCTAGAATATTTTTGAAAGTTGCAGTGGAAGGTCTTAAATGTTATTTTTTTTCATCGAAAATAAACATTTGATTTCCTAAACAGTTTTAAAGAATGCTGATAAGTGATTTTAAAAATTAATTTCTTGGTCAGATTTGAAAATGATTGAAAAGGGTATCTCTTTCAACTCCCTGAAAACAACTCCTTGTGCACTATTAACATTGTCATTAAAGGTGTCCAGACTATAGAACACTTTCAACTGAATAATAAGAAGAAAGTCAACCTATGCTTTTAAATGAGCAGAAAAGTTGACAGTGCCTTCACTCAAGAAGATAAATGGGTGTCAAATAAACATGAAAATATTTCAACATCACTAATTATTAAGGAAATGCAACTTAGAACCTTAATGAGATGCCCTTACACACCAAAAATTCTAAACTTAAGAAAATTGATAATATCAAGTGCTGGTAAGAATGCAAATTGACTGGAGTACTCATCCATTGCTGATGGAGATGCAAAATAGCAGATGGAGAAATGATTTGACACTTGGAAACAACCAAAATGCCTATCAATTTGCAAATAAATCATTTGTGCTTTTCCCATGCAATGGAATACTTCTCAGAAATGGAAAGTTGCAAAGTACTAATAAATGCAGTGACATGGATAAATCTCAAGGCATTAATGGTAAGTTAAATGAATTATATATAAAAGGTTACATATTGTATATTTCCATTTATATGTTATTCTGGAAATGATAAATCCTTAGGGAAAAAAAAGCAGATCAAGATTTCCAGAGGCTGGAAGTAGACGGAAGGTAGTGATTGATTGTGAAGAATCATGAGGGTGACTTGGGGTGATAGTTAAAAGACAGTATATAGTTGTCAAAACATATTGCACTGTATACTTAATAAGAGTAAGTTTACTGTATCTAAGTTATAACTTAATAAACCTGACTAAAAATACAGAAATCTGTCTAATCATTTAACTCAGTCCTTCACAAACTTAACTGAAAGTGGAATGGACTTTTTTTTCACTAAAGATTTTATTTTAATTCTTCATTTTTAAATATTTTTTATTGCAGAAGTTGTGCATTTACAAAACAATCATACATATGTTACAGGATTGCCCCACCATCAACAACTCACATTATTGTGGAACATTTGTTACAAATAATGAAAGAAGATCATCAATATATTACTGCTAACTATAAACCATATCTAACATTTGGTGTTTTTTCAACACAAACCACCATATTATTAACACCATGTATTAGTATTGAATATTTGTTTTAGCTCATGAGAGAACATTCTTATATTTCTACTGTTAACCATTTTCTATCATCCACCACAGGGTTTGCTGTATTATGGAGGTAAACACTAGAGTATAAGTTAGTAGGAAATAAAATGTGGATTGAGAAGGGGGATCTGATACTTAATATATATAGAATTTTTAATAAGATTGATTGGACTACATCAATGGGGTGTGACTCAAGTTAAGTCATGCCCCCTTGCTGGATCTGATATATTTGGAAACACAAAGAAAATTCACTCAGGCAGACATATGAAAATATCTGCCATATTTGGTCCTGCCATGTGACAAAAAGAAGAGACTCATACAGCTGAGGACCCAGGGATAGATGAACCATTTACTTGATAGATTATAGCTAAAGATAGGAGGAGAACAGAACAGCCAGCACTGATATAGAGGGCCCGGAAAGAGGCAAGCCCTTTGACAGCTTGCATCTGAAACCTGGAAAAAAAGTGGAAGAGCTGAGCCCAAGAGAGGAAGCTGGGAGGGGAAGGCAGAAGTCAGGCAGGGATCACTCGCCATCTTGCTTCAACACGGGGCAGCTGACTTTGGTGAGAAAACACCTCTTATGGTGCCTTGAGTTGGATTTTTCTTGGCCTTGGAACTGTAAGCTTTTACCCCAAATAAATCACCATTATAAAAACCAACAACTTTCTGGTACTTTGCATTGGCAGCCCTTTGGCAAACTAAAGCATTAACTTTAACAGCATAATAGAGAACATGTTAATAGATGGCAAAGGGTATTGTAATAGTCCTGGCTGGAGTTAGCTAGGATGGTTAGGATGGATTTCAATGGGCTAGGTGAGCAATGATGGAGTGTAAGTGACAATAGAATTGAGGAGGGGTACAACAGTAGACCCTTAATGACCAACTGAACATAGAGAGATGGATATAAACTTTAAGGATAATTCCAAAGGTTGCTAGATATTCTCAAGTCAATCACTTCCAACTGCCAATTAATATAGCAATAACTTTTAACAACCATTTTAGACCACACTGATGACCTCAGACCTTAAGGAGATGTGCCACTAAACTTTCATCAGCACATAAATTTTAATTTTGTTCCCACCTTAATGCCCTGGGAAATCCATTTAAGAAAACACCATTTTTTGAGCTTCTTTATTTCCATAAAATATTTTGCCTCTTCTCACAATTTCATAAATTCCATTTTCTAGAATGATTCAGTATATTTCTAAGAGTGACAGATTCTTATAGGATGAAGGCCATTAATCTTAATATCACCTTTTTATCTGACTGGAAACTCCTTTCATTGAGTGATAGTCAATTCTTACACTCCAAACCTTCACAAGCTGAAATGGCTCTCTAAAGACATTTTAACCAAAATATGTCAGAGAAAAAAACAAAGAAAGAAAGAAATCCTTAAAAATAAAACCCCATTGTTTGACTTCAGAACTGTGCCCTTCTATCATAGAGTCAGGGTCTGCAGGAAGTGTTTACAACTTGGTCTGTAATTAAAACAAAAGGTACTTACAAGAACGTATTCATATACTTTATGATATCCCTCGGGATCGTTTAACTGACTAATTTGGACAACCCAGACAACAAACTGAGCGACTGGTCTCTTCTCCTTTTATAACTCTGTAAACATAATCCCAAATTGATTGGTCTCTAATACATGAGTACCAAATGAAAAATTAATTAGATTGGCTACAACCCTGAAGCGAGCACTTTACTGCTTTGTTGCTTTGTCTATTTGATCCTTTTTCTTTTGATTTATCAATAAAGTAGCCCATGTGGCAAAAAATAAAAGACGAAAGGTAAGATCAAACATCTAATGAATCCAGACAAACTGTAAACCTGAGCAGTCTCTGCAAACAGTAAGATTCAGAGTGGGTCTCTAGATATTAACTGTGCTATAAACAAGTATTAAAATGAAATCAATTACACCATTTATTAAACTTATGATCTTTTTTCTTATGTATTCTTTTTATCTATTTCTTCATGTAAACAACTTCTGGTAATGTTTATCTCTTCACTTCACCTATAGTTAAACATTCATTAAAGAACTGATTTAAAAGCACTCATAGTCAGAATATTACAATTAGAAGAAGTCACTCAATATAGACTCATTTTTATGGGTAAATACACTAAAGCCTGGGAGGCTAGTGGCAGTACTGGAGGACAAGAAATCATTTTCTGTTCCCATGCTCAACAGCTCTACTTGGAATTTCAATAATCACTTTTAGCACAATAGCCTGTCAGCAAAAGGGCAAGTTTTGTGGAACTAAAAAACTATACCAATGGATTGATTCACTTTATTTTAAAGCACCCAAGTTAATATTAAATATGATTATGAATAAATTTATTTTATGTCTAATTCTATACTCTAAAACAAGTTTAAAGAAATTCATATATCAAATATAAAGCAAATAATAAAAATTATTTTTTATATTACATCAAATATATTGTAAGCATTTATTTAACCAATGGGCATCAAAATTTTCATAAAATATTCATTAACTTATTTAGTTGATACTCAATAGTGGATGAAACCCAGATTCTTTAGGCAATAGGTAATATTAATGTTTTTGTCTGGATAGTGTTCAAAATATAGAAACAAAAATATAAGAACATCTCATATCATCTTCAAAGGTGAACCCTATAACTTAGGTATATTAAAATCACAAGTTTAGAAATTTATGTTTTATTGAGATTTGAACTAACGCCTCAGATTAATGTTAAAAATTAGCCTATATTTAAACATTAATTATTTAGTATACAAGCTGTAGTAAGCAGAACAACGGGTCTCCAAAGATGTCCAAGCCCTAAACTTTGGTACTGGTAAATATGTTACCTTACATGGCAAAAGAGATTTTCCAGATGCAATTAAGATTTAAAATAGAGAGAATTATCCTAAATTATGAGCAGGCCCAAAATGTAATCACATAGGACATTATAAGTAGAAGAGGAAGTCAGAAGAACCAGAGAGATGATAGTATGAGAGAAGAGGGAGGAGAGAGTCCACATGCTGCTGCTGGTTTTAAGGATGGAGGAAGGGTTCTACAAGCCAAGGAATGAAAGTGATCTGAAGAGTCTAGGTACTGCTGTCAGCTGAGAGCCAGCAGGGAAAAAGGAATCTCAGTCCTATAAGGAAGTGAATTTTATCACCAACATGAATGAGCAATCAAATGAATTCTTACCCAGCTGTAAGCAAATTCATCTCCAGAACAGAATACAGCCCTGCTGACACTGTAACTTTAGTCCAGTGAGACCTTACCTGCAGAACTGAAAGATAATAAAATAGTGTGTTAAGCCACTAAGCTTGTGGAAATTTGTTATGGCAGAAACAGAAAACTAATATCTTCGCCCTTAAAATGATGTCAAAAGAACCAAGAGTGTTAGTAACTCGTAAGAGTTAGTGATTGTTTTTAATTATTATATACCAAGTCTAATACAAGCTATACATTTGGGAGGGTACACATTATTTGCTTCCCTTTCTTTGAGTAATCTAAATAGTTTATCTGTCTTGCTTACTTGTTTGTTTGCTTTTTAAGTGGGAGATTGCTCTTATGGAGCCAGACTACTCCCGAATTATCAGCAGGGAAACTTTCTTCTATTGGCTTAAGTGCTCTGAGGAAAACAAGACTTAAGTAAAGTCTTGCATACCCTGAGGCAAAATTATTTAGTAAAAAAAAATTGCTTTGTTTTTTTATCCCACCAGTAGCTTCCTCTTTTTCTTATTCCCAAGTTCTTAGGGCATTCTTGCTTGTTTCTGGTTCCCCAGACTTCAATAATACTATAATAATAACTATTTTTTTTTCTATTTAAGATACACTAAGAAATCTGTTCAATACTTTATGCTTGTTATTTAATTTGTTCCATTGATGATATGTCTTAGGCACTGTTATAATAATCCTCCTCACAAGGAAACTAAGACCTCAAGTGGTTAAGTTACTTGCCTGAAGTCACACACAACTATTGAGCAGCTGACTGAGTTGGAACATAAACACGAGGCAGTCTGATTCCTAACAAATTATCATTTTCTGTGCTCAAATGGCATCTTTTAGTGAACAGCTCCCTGACCATCTGGCACTCCTTTCTATTCCTTTCCATGTCTTCTATTTTCTTCACAATATTTATAATTGTCTGACATGATCTTTTTAAAAATCTGTTTATCATCTTTTACCCAATACAATATAAGCTCCATGAGGGCAAAGGATTTGTCTCTTGTTCATTGATTCATTTCCAATACACAGAACAAATCCTGGCATTTAATAGAAACACAACAAATGTTTGTTTAATGAATGAATAAATGAATGAACAGGGGGATGAATACAGCAATCAGCAATTGAGTTCCTGTAACATGGCCAGCACCATTCGTGCCTAATAAGGCATGATTTAAGTATTAATTAATATAGAGTACTAGTGGCAACAAATGGAGCAAAAAAAATGTATAATGACTTGATTAAAGAAGAAATTTATTTTTCTTGTTCGTTAAATGGTCCTGGGGGCACTGCCACTTTGAACATGTGGCTTCAAACTCTCCCCAGGGCTCATCTCCATTACAGCCTGTGGAGGGGGAACACTGAAGAGGAACATTCATGGGAGGTTATTATGGTCCAGGTTTAGATGTGCCACACATCACTTTTTTCACATTCCATGGGTTGGAACTTAGGGACAAGGCCACACTTAATTGTCAAGAAGAAGAGGTGAGCAGGGATTTGATGTGCTTCTAACAGTTGTTGTCAAAGTTACTTTCCTTAAGGTACTTATTACCAAGGGGCAGAGAAAGAAACATTTGAGATAGCAGTATGGCAGGATCGTTGATGTAATCATTCAGACTCTTGGCAGGAAATAGATGGTACACTCAAGCTCACTATTCTTACAGTTTAACAAAGGGATTTTTTATCATCTTGTGGGAAAGAAGCAAGAACAGGCCTGAGAGTGTAGTATCCCCAGGGCAAATTAATAGCAGGGAGGTTTTATCATCTTTTGGAAAATGAAGAAGCAATTACTAGATCTTTCAAAAGAACCTGTATGGAGAGGGTCACTTACTAGTGCAGTGCTCTTGGTGGAATGGCTAACCAACATATGGCAACCCAGCACAGAAGGAGCTGGGGAATAAATACCTTGACTTCCATTTAATCTACCCTCCAGATCTCCTTTGCAGGCCTCTCATGCTTTCTCTGTCTTTTAGTATTCATATATAATGTATTATCTCTTCTGAATATTGTTCTTTCCCCTTTTTAGTGGACTAATACCTACTCAGTCTTCAAAGCTCCATTTAGATGTTATTTCTTCTGGTATGTGTTGCTTTGTTCACAATCCCTCCTCCATTTGAGTTAAGGAACCACCCTTCTATGTGCTCCCTTTACACACAGTTCATTTCCAGTCATATCATAGTCTAATGATGTGTGTTTACTTGTCAGCATCCCCCAAGACCTTAAACTCTAATTTGCTGAGTTCTTATTTCTCTTATTAACCATTCCATTCTGAGAATTCAGCACATTTTTGATGCTGGTGTACAGAAATGTAAGACTATTTTTTAGAATGAATAAACAAATGAATGAGCAAGAAGGAAAATGAACAAGGAAGGGGTGCTTGAGAACACCCAATTTTAAGGTATAGACAGACAATAGTCTTAAAATAGGATTGTGAAGCAAATGCCAGTGAAAGAGAAGGAAACCAAAAAGAAATTTCATAGGATCCAAAAAAGGAAGAGTTTTCCAAGGAGGAAATGGTCAGTGGGTTAAACATTGCAGATGTCAAGTTTAAAAGCAACAGAAATTATCTGCAGGACTTTGCAACTTGAAAACTAACTTTGGAACCTATACTCATGGATATGTCCTTCATTTCAGTATCAAATTATAATGGTTTTTGTTTTTAATGAATGAAAATAATAGGCTTTGTCATTAACACACACACACACCTAGGGCATTTTTTTCTTTCTGAACACAAAGAAGAAATGGATATCAATAAAAGTTTAGTCAGTACTGTCTTAGTAATCTACATTTTGGATATGTATTAAAGATGCCTAATTGTTGCATGCAACAAAACCAGATACCAAGAGATCTTTAATGGATTAGATAAATATAAACACAATATAAATATCATACTAAAATTCTGTGCATGTTAAGGGATATAAGCAGTAATGCTCTGCCCACAGCCTCGGGAAAATTGCAAAGAGATTTCTACTGGTCATAACTTTGTAGTAAATTAATGTGATGCTAAACTGATTTTGTTCTTTTCATTTTAATACTGACTAATGGTCATAATTACAGATTATCAAGCAAATATTTTTATAGGTCATTCTTACTTTTCTTAAATGTAATTAATATTCTTAAAATTTGACATAGGATTTTCAATTTTGAAGGTTTAAAGACCATTGTTATTTTCAATATCTTTGGTAATGCATGTCAATTGTAGTCTACTGAGCAATGTCTTTTTTTTTTTTTAAGAGAAAATATTGAACTCATTTTCAAAATTCATTCAAAGCTAAAATTAAAAATTCAGGATAAACACCACCAGGAATATTTGTGCTTTAAAAGAAAAGGAATGATTTAATTTTTATATGTGCATTTAAAATAACTCTTTTTTTTTCCACCAGGGTATCTTTTAATTGTTACTAGTCATTCAAAATAAAGCTATTATAAAATAAATCTCTGAAACATGTGTGCCTATATCACACATGTTAGATTAAACGGTGACATAAGTAGCATAATTAATATGAATGTTGTGAAACAAGACTAAAATGACTTGAATTAAAATGTTTTGTACTTCTCTGATGATGTAAACATATTTATTCTTTACTATATTACTGTTAATACATACTTAATATTTTAATAATAATACTATTTAATAACAATCTGCATTTTATGTATTATTCCTCTTGAAAAATAGAGTTATTGTCACATTAAAAAAAAAATTTGTGACATGTTATATAACATTTTCCTCTTACCATTGTAAACTTTGTGGCATTTGGTTTGCATCATTGTTTTCCTTCAGCTCTCTTATATTATACTGTGTGGTGAACTTGAGAATCTCATCGTTTTATTTCCTTTTTTCTTTAGGCATGCAGTAGGAATTCAGTAAAACTTTAGAAAATAAATATGTGCATATATGAGTAAATGCATAAGTTAAGGAACAAAGTGACTCCTGTATGAGATTCTCCTACTTCATAAATGAAAATTTAAAGGATTAAGAATGGAAATAGTACTATTATAAAAACAAGGAGTCCAGAATTTAGTCCAAGATCTTTATTTGCATAAACTTTCCATGTGTCCATGTCCTCATTTATGGACAGGGGAGGATCTATTAGATGATATATGAGATAGCATTCCTGAACATCTCAGCCTGCAACCAATAATGGTTTCTATCACATGGAAATAACTATATTAATAGAGGGGAAACACTTTGAAAAGCAATAAAAGTGCAGCCTAAATATTGACTGCTGTTATTATTATTCAGATGGAACGGAGTGAAGTGAGCTAAGATGTGCAACTAGCTCTATTCAGTGGTTTCATTTCAGGCATAGGCAATTGAATTAGGTCCAAAATTTTTCTTCCTTCCATGTTTACAATACCACTATCCATTCCATTACTAAATCAGAAATCCAAGAGTCACCCTTGGCTTCTCCTTTCTCTTTGCACAGCCCCATTCCACTTCTGAGTCCCAGAAGTGACCCAAGGAACACTATATCCATTTAGCAACCAATCCTTCTAATTCTGTCTCCTAACTACCTCGTGTATCCATCTAAGTCTCTTCATTTATATTGCTAGTTTCCTAGTAGCTTTATCCTTTTCCTTGGCTCCATTTGAATCTGTTCTCCACAGAGGAGCCCGGATGGAATGTTAGCTATGCTTATCTGATTAGAAACTCTTTAATCACCCTACCCTTGACATACAATTCCATAGGCTCACCAGGACCTACAAATGTTGCATCATCTGCATTTACTTCCTCTAGCTACATGCTTCTTTCCTCAATTTTTGCACTCCTACCACATCAATCTCTTTTTAGTTTCTTCCTAATGTGTTATGAACTCATTTATCTAGGACCTGAAGATGTTTTTATCCTCTCCAATATGCTGTATTCAACATGTATTTTTCTGTCTAATTCAATTATCATATCTTAACTGAATTTTATTGTTCATAGGGAATGCTCCCTTTAACTCCCAGACCATGTAAAATCCCATGCAGACAGTATTTCTCCATTTATATCCTTTATCAAATTGTTATTTCCTTTCTCAAAGTTTACCTTCCTATATTCTGACCTCCATGTGTGCCATGAATGTGACTTCTATGATAACTCTTGCGTCTTTAGAACTTTACACAATTCATTGCATGTGTCAGGTGCTCAGTAAAGCAATTTTGAAGGAATTATGAATCTAAGCAAACTGAAGGAAAAAGTGTTACATGATGAAGAATTTTGTTTCCTACCAAAATTAGTGGGGCTCGCAATAGTGCAACTGGGATCCCAAAATCAACATAAATTATGTTTATGTTCGAGGTTCAAGGCAAATATGGTGAACTCATAGGATGAACTTGTAAGAAATTGATGTCCAACATGATCTGAGGACACTGCTATGAATGAACATTCTGTAACTTAACCCCCAAATCAGCATTTCTAGAGTGAAATTGCAGAGTTATGATTTATGAACATTTTCTGTTTTACTTTGCAATGGTAGAATATTTCCTAAGTGTTTGCACTAATTTAGACTCCCACCATAGTATTTATTACTCCACATACTCAGACAATATCAAGTAGTGGTGAATACATGGAGCAATAAATGCGTAATGTACATTTATTTGACTTCTAAAGATTTTGAGGAGTTTTTATATTGTTTGGTTATTTTGGTTTTCTTTTTTGTGAAGTATGTGTTCCTGAGTTCTCCTCCTTTTGTCCTATTGGGGTTGTTCTTTTTGATATATTGTTTTGTAGGGGTTCTATTTTGGTTACAAGTGTTTAAATTATCTATTTCAGTTCATGGCTTATATTTGCTTTTTTTTTTTTTTTTAA